>JALLPI010000185.1:0-27470 GCA_036939935.1 Cyclotella atomus | reverse complement strand
ATTCCTTACTAAAGTATCTTTAATCCGTGATGATGGGTCGACTGAAAAAATTGTAGGAAGGATATCTTCATCTCTTCTCTAGATTCTAGACGAAAGAAGCGTATCGACGTAATCACTTTGACTTGCAAGGATGAATGCGTGATAGTGAAAGGCATATTGATTAGGGCCAATTAGAACCCTGAGATTTGGAGATGGGAAAGGTTTTAGACGGCGTGTGAAGATGGAGCTTGGTGAGTATGCAAATTGTGCGTGGTTGTTGGTGGTATGATCTTCCGTAGTCTTCTCCTGCGGACGAGCCATCATCGTCTTGATCGTCCATGTTGGCGTTGCTATTAGATGACGAGTCCAGCAACTTCTTCCATTTATACAATAGCAAAACTTAGAGGTAATATTGTTATGCTATTGTATGTGCTACCTTTTACGCCTCACGTCTCCCTCGCTTCTCTCTCTCTACCTCTCTCAGCTCTCTAAAACGATACGGGAGTTATATAGATAGCTCTAAATAATACGCATAATCTTGAACTCTGAACTCGAACCATGCCTGCAATCAAAGGAACAGCCTCCATCTCCTCCACCCACGCCCTCTCCAAACAACTCCGCACCACCACCTTCCCCTCCCACTTCTCTACCAAAGTCAACATCTCCAAACTCCACCGAGGCGTCCTCTCCCACTTCATCGAGCAACGCATCACCGAAATCCTCGGATTCGAAGACGAAATCGTGAGCGATACGGCCATTAATCTTTTCTTGCCGGAAGATTACGGCAGTGATGCTAATAAGGGAGATGTGGATCCGAGAAAGGCTCAGTTGGATTTGGTGGGGTTTTTAGGCGAGAAGGAATCGGCCGAATTTGCTTCCGAATTGTGGGAGATGATGATTGATGGTTCGCAGCGGCAATCGGGGATACCTTTGATTTTGGTGGAGAAGAAGAAAGAGGAGATGAAGAGAGCGAGAGAGGCGGGACACAGTGTGGCTGTGGCTCCCAAAAGGGGGATTGCAGGAGGACCGCAGGGGGCGGAGATGAAGAGTATGGTTATGGAGGCTGCGAGGAGGGCGGAGATGGCTAGGGCTGCTTTGGGTAATCCTGGGAGGGAGGTTAGTGATCGGGTGCAGAATGTTCCTCCTTCTCCTATTGGACGGGATGGAGAGCTATTTATAATTGATAGGACCGGTAGAGACGTTGACAGAGGTCATGATGATAGATATAGAGATGATAGGAGGCACGAAGGATATAGAGACGATAGAAGGTATGAAGATAGAGGACAGAGCAGGGGAGGGCTTGATGAATTTGGACGTCAAAGGGGAGAGTCATCCGGTGATCGAAAGTCTGAGACGCAGAGACGAAGGAGGAGTCCATCTCCTTCACGGTCGAGGTCGAGATCTTCTTCAGTATCTTCCGGAGAAAGGAGACACAGGAGACGTGATGATAGTAGGAGAAGCAAAAGGTCTAGGTCTAGATCCGATTCTTCTGAGGATGTGAGGAGGCGGAGGAGAGACGGAAAAGATAGAAGGTAGAGATTGAAGACGTGAGAAGTACCCCTATAGTGCCTTCATTATGTATTTGTAGAAGCGTTTTGTGTGTTGTGAAGAGCTTCAATTCAAGAATTGCTCAATTTATAGTTGAATAATTTAATCGAACATGAATACTTATGAAGGAGCACCATTCTAGCTCTTGTCATTACAACACATCTAACTCTCTTTTCAATTTGGCAATTTCTTCACATAACTCTCCATTTGTCTTTATCTTGTTTCCTCCGCACCTGTAGCTTTCAAGATACAAATGAGAATCAGAGGGACACTGTGTGCATGAACCTTGGCAATCAGTGAATGTTTCACACTTGTGGCAAAACCCGAGATCTTCCTTGCAATTACTGTACCTTTTCTTGAAAGTTGACACTCTACAAATTGGACATCGCTGATCACGCCATTTGACGTTATGGTGCCTCTTGGCTTCTTCATGTAGCCGATTTTTGCGAGCTCCGAATGTTTGCTACGAGCGGAGTATAATTGACGTGCTACCTCTTCACAAATGTCTCAAAAGTCTGCTTGTTCCAAAATTATTTTGTCCTTAACTTTGGTGAAGACCCAAATCTACTTAGGTAAAGTAAGGCTGAGAAGCAAGCAGCATCTGCTTGAATAAGAAAGATGCCATCCTCAGGTTGAGCAAATGATGACTCTGGATCTACCAATGTGGTCAAGAAGTTGCTACCCAGCTTTTCAACATCTTCAGAGTCGACAGTAAATCTCTTCCCACCAACTTTCAATTGATGAACTCTATCAGCGCAGTCTTCCATCATTAACAATCTTTCTTCATCACCTAAGCAAGAGAGGAAGTTGTTATGTCCTTAGCTTACTGGCACATGAAAATTTCAGGTTCGCTGACAGTATCATCTTCAGTACAGTGGCATCCAAGTACCATATCCATGTACTTGAACTTGTCACCGTATACTCACAAGCATTAACATGTGGCATTAATACAACTGACAAATATGTACTTTGTAACATATTTGATTCAATGGCAACAGAGCCTGATATTTTGACTGTGGCTCTGATAGCTGAAGATACTGGAAAAATTAAAGTTACATGTTACTGAAATACTTGTTAGATTCCATTTACCCACCGAAAGGCTCACTTTCACAAACTAATGAAGCGTCAGTGAGCCTTTAGTTGTCATCAACTAACTTCAACCCAAGTCATATTGTCACACCCCCCCCCCCCCCCCCCCCCACCCCCCCCATCTCAAACTCATCCAAATTAACCCCCTCCCCCGATCAATAAATCCCCAATCTTTTTTAGCGAGGAGGATTCTCCTTGTAATAATCCTCAACCTTTTGAATACCCGGATCACCAATAAAAAACTTGTAAAAGAACGCCCCCGTCAAGGCAACACCAAGTCCCTGGGCGGCGCAGGTTACAAGGCCCTTGAGAGGGTCCATGGCTCCAATACCACCGGTAGGGACGCGGGCAACGGGGCCGGGTCCGTAAAGGTACGGATTGCGGTTGATGAGACGTTCGGATTGGAGGAGGAGGCGTGTTCGGAACATGGCTTTTTGTTGGGATGAAAAAGTGTTAGATTTGCCGTGTACACGTTAAAAAAACTAGCAGCAGCGAAAAATCGAGCCCGATGAAATAACGAATAACTTGTCATGCTCTGAAATATTAGATACGCCAAGCCAGCAGCGCATCGTTTCCAGAGATTCGACAATTGAAATTGCAGTCCCCACCAGCACACTCAACAAGACATCAACCCTGCAAAGGCCCAAGACTCCCTTCACGGCGCACATGCAATTCAATATTTACGAATCATATTTTCATAGTTTACGAAGCAAGCCGCTGCTGCTTGGGCGGCGGATCTCATGTTTAACGTCGTCGCTCACCTTTTCTTTGTCGTTCAACGCGAGAGGTTCGATATCCGGTCCTTTACGAAATACCGGATTTTACCCATACTTAGCAAGCACTCTCTAGAGCATGAATAATATCCGGCTCAAACACGTCATTCCTGGAATTAAACAGACGTTGCTCAGGACCCGCTCCTGCTTCCCGTCTTCCAACTCCCCGACCCGTAACCCGTAATTAGCACCCGCCAGCCACTGCCAGAAAATCCACCTGACACCGAGTTGTCAATGCATGCCGATGACACGTGCAGTTCAGCTTTATTCCAGGGAGCTTGTCCACGCTGGCATTATTTCTTTATCGCATAGTTGACACCCAGAACAACTTTACTGTGTAGGAAAGTGGGGTGGTTGAGGGCTTTTGGCAGGCTAGCTAGAGAGAGTGATTGGTGAGGCGGTTGTAGATGTGATAATGTGATGCATTGATCATCACGAGAGTGTTTATGTGTGTTTCTTTTGTTCTATGAATGGTTTAGCTGTGCCAGTATTTGCAGAGATCTCCATGCTATGCTTGTCTAATGCTTTGTTTAACAATCTCTTCATCTTTGGCTTTGCTTTGACCAAACAAATGAAGAGAAGATACCACTAACCAATCACCACCATGTCATTTATACACTTATATTTCACAGAAGCTTTATTAAGGAACTAGTGGAACAAGTTATCTTTTGGGTACTCTTGCTCTGAATTCTCCAGAAAGACCTTATTGTTCTTTTGGTTAGAAGAAAGGCCAACCAAGTTCGTGATTTTTGTACTCTCTACTTAATCTACACTGCAAATATGTGGGAACTAGAAGATGGTTTCGAAGACTCATCAATTGGTCACAATGAACAAAGATCAGATGAAAATCTAGATATGAATTTATCACCAAGCATGTTTTCATTGTTGGATTCAGAGCAATCAGATTCCGACCCAACTGATAGTGCTCTGACTCCTCTGCCTTGTCCTTGCTCCGTGTCTACATTGGAGAGTCACAGCAGCTCGTCTAGTATCGTGTTACAATCTACTGGTACTGATCCTGACTGCTCTGAGTTGTTGGATTCAGATCAAAGAACACGAAATGAAGTTTATGATAGTCAACGTGGTACAGCAAGGCAGATACAAAGAGGTGTACTGGTAGGGGCAGTTTTGTCTCTTTTCTTTGTGTCTTACGTGATAACATATGCATCGGATTCGACATTAAGTTGGATACGTACAACGCATCATCAAATGAGGAGGTATGCTTTGGTGTCAAAGAGATCAAAGGTTATTGGGCATCAAGGTTATAAGGAAGACAAACAATCCAAGGCTTTTGCTCCGAGTACTGGGAGGCATCGTAAGCCACGGGACAACAACTCATACATGGAAACATTTGATAGAACACCTGCTGGCCGTCTACATGATGTTGCTTTAGATGGTGAGCTTGTGAAGCAATTCTTCAGTAGGCATCACAAGGCGCATGTCTACCATGCTAATGAAACTATGGCAGGCAAAAGAGCACAGCGCTACTCTAGACGAAAACTGCAGACAACTTCGACCTCATCCCAATTAGATCCATCATACGATGACGAAAATAAGAAGTCTACCACCATAACACCTCCAAAAGATCCACAACTTGTCGTGGCTGGCAAATTAACAGTGGCCGATGGACCGTGCAATGTAGCGCAGATGAATCTTAAAACGGGGGAGTGGAGTTTGCAGCAACGTATTCAGTTAAGCTTGTACAACTCGTACTCAGGGGGAGAGGTTTACTCTTTGTTGGCGAATCATACCATTGCTATGAATAGCAATGCCAAGGAGTTCAGAGCTGAGGGGACTAGTTCCAAAGGAAGGTGAGTACTGGTTAACAATGGTAGTATTTGTACAGAAGCTGTTCATGTCTCACTTCGTTGCGTATCGCATATCAATATGCAGCGATCGTCCGCATGTCTTGGATACAGTGTTTGGCAATGAACTGATCGTAGTTGGGGCATTTGATACTACCTACAGAAATAGCCAAACAACGTACTGCTCAGTAGGGAAATGGGATGGATCTCAATTGTCCAAAATAGGTGAAGGTCTGTGCAACTCTGCGTTGTCTAAAGGAATGAAAATCACAAGTGCTGCAATTGCTGGCCCAAATGATGTGTATGTTGCTGGATCGTTTCAGACTCAGGTGTGGAATGGAGAGAAACATGAATTTGTCAAGATTTTCAACATTGCACACTTCAATAGCGTAGATCAAGTCTGGTTACCTCTGCCAGTAGGGCAGATCACTTGCTCGTGGTGTACTGTTACCATTCTTGCATTAGCTTGGGATTCAGAAAGACGACAGCTGCATGTAGCTGGCAAGTTCAATGCTATTGATGGTAACAACATCCCAGCTGGTCTCGCCGTATATGATCAAGAGTCGGGTCACTTAGTAGCTCATCCTGGGGGTGGGTTGACAATGAAGAATGCTACTGAAGACGGTGTTGGTACAGCCATTCAACTTGATCAAGAAAGTGGAGTATTGTACGTCATGGGGGCCTTTGAGCGTCTTACAGCTACAGGAGAAGAGTGTCTCGGTTTGGCAGCGTATGAAATCAAAACAAATTCGTGGACTTGTCTAGCTGACCCAGCTCATTCTGTGCTACCAACTGGAGGTGGAAATATGCTCCTCACGCCATACGGCCTCCTTGTGGCAGGTAAAACTACAAATAGCACAACATGGCCGGATCATTCACGCCCCTACACAGTTGCTGTCCTGAAGGCAACCATAAAAAAGAAGGTATTCATACAAACTTCGGGTGAAACTGGAGATGACAGCATTGCACGAGATGATGATGAAACAATGAAGACTCGTCGTTTCAAATCTAATGAAACCCATCACAATAGTACGAAAGATGAAATACCAAACGAGCCAGATCACGAATTCATTTGGTCGTGGCTGCCAGGCTTCGATGGACATGACGAGGCAATACACACACTTTCAAACGGATTTGGTGATTATGTAGGCACTGTTTTCATAGGTGGTGACAACTTCATTTCCAAATGGTCGTACAAAACAGTGGAAGTCAGTTGTGATGCTGAATCGGATCCTAAACATCCTTCAGCCCCACCGAAAAGCCGAACCTCTCTTACTTCGTCATCTTGCACCCAGAAGACTTTTGTTCCAGTAACAGTCGATCTATCCCAAGATCAAGTTCAAGGTGCAATTATGGCCATTTCACAATTGGAACCCTACATCAAGAAAGGGAACAAAGGAGAGTTCATGCGCCCAAATGTTATTGGATACACCATTGTTGCTTACTGCGTGACGTTAGGCGCAGTGATTGGAATGTTCATCGCGTTAATGTGCAACAAAAGTTTGTCACAAACGGTGCTATCGTTCATATTCAATAGAGATGCTCAGAGCAAAGGAATTTCTCTGGACACGTTGACCTATGGTACTGTTCAAAATACCAACGTTGCTGAGGCATATCATCGTGCAATGAGTAATCGCTTTGTGAAGCATCCGCACCTCTTAACTCTGATTGATCCTCAAGAGATAATTCTTCATCGCATTATTGGCGAAGGAACTTTTGGCCGTGTCTGGAGTGCAAAATGGGGAAATTCTAGCGTTGCAGTAAAAGAGTTTGTCTTCGCGCAAGCTGCAGTTGCGGGAAAGTCCAGACAGCAGCAGGCCATTGTAGAAGAGATCATTGGGGAAGCTGGCATGATGGCAATACTGAGACACCCCAACGTGCTCCAGCTTTTTGGCTGCTCCTTAACTGCACAAGCCATCTGGATAGTTAGTGAATTGTGCTCCTTGGGTAGTTTGCGGCAGGTGCTTGATGATAGAGAACGTGCTATTCCAATGGAAGTCAGACTAAACCTCGCGTTGCAAGTTGCAGAAGGGATGGCATATCTGCACACGCAGGATCCACCCATCATACATAGAGATTTGAAGAGTCACAATATATTTGTCCACGAAACTTTTGCAGAATTCGAAACAAGAGACAAGTCAAATGACAGCAAGCAGATGAAATGGCTGCTGGGAAAAAGAAATGACAATAGCAACAGTAATAGTAGTGGTTCAGATAGTGGCAATGGAACTGAAAAGAGCACCAAGCAACCAAAATCAAAGGTATCAATGAGTGCGAAAATCGGAGATTGGGGCTCAGCTAGAGCATCACTGGCCGGCTCTCGAACAATGACCCATGGGGTGGGAACTGCGTGCTGGATGGCCCCTGAAGTATTGAAGCACGCGAGGTCCTCCAAATTTAGTGACGTGTATGGGTTTGGCATTGTCTTATGGGAACTTGCCACGAGAAGAGAGGTATATGAAGGACTTGAGAGCACTCAGATTATCGCTATGGTTGCAAACGATCACCTTCGACCAGAAATTCCTCAAGGGTGTCCCTGGAATGACTTGATGGTGAAGTGCTGGTCAGAAGTCCCCAATCAACGCCCTCAGTTCGATGAGATTGTCAAAGAATTGAACAGACTGAAGCCAGTTGTCAAGACTTCAACCTATACAGGTGAAAGCCTCAAGATCCCTAACTGGAAGGTCGGTGTAGCTAGCTATCAAAAAGGTGAACTTCCGCCGCAGCAACAACCAAAAGACAAGAAAAGAAGGACAGGCTAGACTAGATTTGTTCGTTTTGATTATGCATGTTTAATGTAAGATTGGAATTGTTAGCTGTTACAAAGTCATCAGATTTTTCATGGCAATTCACTATCAAATGTCGAAAGAAGTAAGTATGCAAGTTCTGTTACATATATTATCGCTTAGTGAAAGCACCAGCAAATGTGTGTGTTCTTTAGCCTCTCCTCAAAGGTTGGTCCATTGCAATCTTTTTTCTTTGTTCTTAGGCTTTGGACAAGTTCAGCCAACTTGTTAAGAAAGGATTAAAGTAGTACAAATGCCACAAGAATGAGAGATGCAAACATTACTACATCATACCAAGTAATTGTTTCGTGCTCAAGAAAAATATCAAGACAAAGCTAAACCAATAGGCATCCTTGAATGTCATTTCCACGCCCACTCTTTCTTTCTTCCAGTAAATAGCCGTTTGGGCAATCACACACAGAAAGCCGTAAAAGAGCGTGCCCCAGATCAGCATCTGAACTAATGGATTTTTCAGCCACTTTGTACACTTTGTTCTTCCAACCAGGTCATCTATAATGGTAGTAAAAACATGGCCAGCTGTTGCAAGTACACCGGCGAACACAATAATAGTAACGAATCCAACAGTGTAAACAAGAGTCCTGTCTCCCTTTATCGTCGGAGTCACATTTCCAAAACCTATCGTAGTCATGACAGTCTATAAACGACAACGAGAGATGCAATTCGGTATTGTAAGATATTGTACAGCAGTAGGCAGCTTATAAACATCATCCATATCAGCACATAAGATTACTCACAAATGCCCACCATGCAGCTGCCGTAACATCTTCCACACAATGATCAAATCCCTTATCCCTTGCAGCTGTTTGTCGAAACTGTGCATAGTACTTTGCAAAAGTCTCGTTCAAATCACTTTCCTCTCTCTCTGANTGCAGCTGTTTGTCGAAACTGTGCATAGTACTTTGCAAAAGTCTCGTTCAAATCACTTTCCTCTCTCTCTGATAGGCAAATTGAAACTGGGATCCAACATCATAGGTCGCAAAAGTTTCAGCGACAGCATCTGCTGAATCTGGTTCATCTACCTCAGGTTCAGTTTTATTGACGGGGAATTTAATCCAATTGAACGTGACTTCTGCTCCGATATACTCATTCGAGGTCTCATCATTGTAGGCAGCTCCTTGGAATCGTCTAACAACTTGATCTACCATTTTCCCGCACTGCGCAGCCAAGAATCTCGCGGATGTTAGATTAGTCACTGTCATGTTAGGTAAATCAAGTTACCTTCAAGCAACAGATGGTCTGGCACTGAATTTCCATCTTCTACGAAGAGCTGATAGTTGATTTTTTCCAGCAGATCTTGCCACTGTCCTGAATCATTAAGGTGGTTAATATATCTATCCAAACAAATCAGAGGGAAGACCGTGAGTGTCCTGCTCAGACGAGAGAAATTGCAAACATAAAGTATGTCAGTGAAGTAGCCACCAATAATTAGACACAGATTGAGAACTAACACCTCATTTAGTTTTGCCAGCTGTTCTATCATGTGAGCTGCTACAATGCCATGTTAAAAGTAACCAAACACCATCGCTATAGCTATCAGAGAGTAGAGAGGAAGGAATACCTGGAGTGTCAGCGCAAATTTGCGCGATAAGCGGCGTTGCAAAGGGTTGCACAGAGAACATCCTTTTCTTGGCGTATCTTGTGCTTGTGGGGGTAAATCGTCCTAGATTTTGCTGTCTTGGGGTGCGATGTAAGGTTCATCTGCATCGTATTCTTCAGCAGAGAAGTCGAGCTGACCATGGCAAGGAGGAAGGAAATGGGACGAAAGAGGGGGAAGAGGGAAGGGGCAGATTTCCCGCCATATTTGGATATCCGGTTCATCACGTTTCCAAATGAAAATTACCGGATATATCTGCACGAAAAAGAAACACGGATTTGGTCGATCTGACATCTAAATCAATCCAGCTCTAAAATCTATCAACTCTCGCAGCCTCGCACACCGCTGCGCCACCTCTCTTCCCTCTTTCCTCTTCCCACACTGAAACCTGAACCGAATACAGAAGCCGAATCAACATGACGGCACTATACAAAGCCACCATTCTCCTCTTAATCGCATCTCTCTCCCCTGCATCAGCCGGCGCGTTTTCCTCACCTTCTCATTTTGCACATCATCATCGCACCCATCACGCCGCTACAGTCGCCCATCAAAGTGTCAGTGCGGTTGCCTCGATGGGAGCTCTTGAAAGTTCGCATGTATCGTCTCTTCCATTGTTTCTGCGTGGAGGAGAACAAGAAGAACGTACTGCTTCTACAGAAGAAGTTGATTTGGATGACAGCACCCAGAAGCATTACGGAACTCAACCCGACGAAGAATCTAAAGCATCAGTGCAGATGACAAAGCAAACACTTGAAGTGGGCGAGTCCTCAATAAGCGAATCTGAGCCCTCTAAACGACTTTCATTGTCAGCTGCAGCAATTATAGCACCCCTTTCATCAGCTCTCCAAGCTGCAGCCACATTCTACACACAACAACTCTCTGCTCGCCCAATCTTCACCAAGTCGGTTACGGCAGCAACTATTTTTGGCTTGTCTGATTGGGTAGCTCAACTGGTGGAAAGAAAAAGAAATGGCGAAGAGAAAGAACCAGTGGTATTCTCACGTATTTTATCAGCATTCTTGGTGGGTCTGTTGTTCTTTGGTCCTGCAGCCAATGCCTGGTATGAAATGATTTTCAAAGTGTTGCCTTCTACTTCGTTGGTGTCTACACTGCAAAAAGCAGCATTGGGTCAAATCTTTTTCGGACCGACATTCACATGTGTCTTTTTTGCTGCCGGTTTGATCGAATCTGGAACCTTTAGTTTGGGATCGTGGGTTAGCAAGATCAAGAATGATTTACCGGGAGTTTGGGCATCTGGATTGGGGTATTGGCCGCTTGTTGACTTTGTTTCGTACAAGGTTATTCCTGTGCAGTGGATTCCACTCTTTGTGAACTTTTGTTCGTTTGTTTGGACAATTTATTTGAGTCTAGTTGCTAATCGGAGTAAGGCTGAGGATTGAGGTGATGTTGTTGTCACAAGATAACATGTCATCTAACGTAATAGCAATGAAATAGAATTAAATTAAGTACCAAAGTAAAGTATTTCGCTTCATATTTGTTCTCTAAATACAATCAACACGAATATGAATATGATCGGACAGATCTATTCTCGATCTGTTAGGTTACGGAAGAGAGCCACGGTATGGCTTCACTTTCTCGGTATAAGGTTGGACAAGATTGATCATGATTGTAAACAAGGCATTACTTATGCCCTGCTCAATTATTTAGCATTGCCCTCATTGCCCTAATCAATTCTTTTCCTAGATAGACTGGCCACGATCAATCATGCGTTTAGCTAGATTGCTGACAATTGAGTTCTCATCACCGACTTCAGTACTTCATCACAGCACGTTCGCTTTTGACGCTGTCATGCCACTGCTAGATATTCAAGGTGAGTGGAAGAGAACTCGCTTTCAGTTCATAAAACATCATCCGAGAGAATTAAAACACAACAATCTCTATCAAAGAACCAGGGTACCTATTCCATACTATCAATGAAGATTCCTATTGTATTCCTCTTTGCAACTGCTGCAGTTGCTCTTGGTAAGTCCTCGTATAACATATGGTTCAATAAAGATCAAAACAAAACTAAAGTATAGCATTCTAACTCTGTTGGGTTGCTTTTCGATTCTCTTATGAATAGCAAACAATCTTCGTGGCGACGAGCCTGTAGCTGCAGTATCCAATGACATTGAACTGGCTGTTGGTATGTTACTCAGAATTTCCTTATGTCACGAATCAAGACACGCATCTAATTACTTGCACCTTGGATCTCTTTCAACACAGAAAAAAGTCTTCCTGATGAAGCCGAAGAGGTAGATCCTGACTCTCGTGAGCTTGGCACTACCTATTCTTATCATTCGAGGACTGGGACAGGCTGGGGTGGAAGTTATACCACTCGTACCAAGTCAAGGAGCAGCGGTCGCAAACATAAAAATGCTGCAGCTAGTAGTCGTCGTCGCAAGAAGACTACGGCCAGGAGTAGAAGTTCTGGACGCAAGAAGACCACAGTCTCAAGCCGTAAATGGGGTGGTGGCCCTCGCAAGTACAAGGCAACTCGTTACTACAAGAATAGGAGTAGCCGCAATCGCAGCAGCAATAGAAGCAGTAGGACCAGAAGCGACGACTGTAACACCTTGTTTATTGTCAAGAGTGATAGTAGAAGATCTACAATGACATGTGCAGAAGACACTGCCTATGAATTCAGGAATGACTTTGATGAGACTGTGATAGCTACTTCAGATAGGCAGGCAAGAGACGGTGATGTTGTTGCCATTATTGACGATGATACCGACTGCGAAGATCTATGGCAAGTTACTTATGAAGCTTCATTTTCACTTTCTTATATTTATGAATGCCCGTCCTCATTAGTCCCAACCGTTTCATATCATTTCAACAGGGATGAAATTGATAAGGAAGTGCTCAATCGCCACTACGACAGGACCTTCTACGTGCACTATGGCTCTCGCCAAAAGTACTACAGCTACAAGAAGAATCGAAGTAGCCGCAAGAGGTCTGAAACGACTACAAGAAACAGATCGGAGAAAACTACTCGCAATCGCTCTAAGAGGTCTGAATCAGACTAAAGCCAAGGTCAAGGTCTGCCACGGCAACGGGAAGAGAACCAGAATCTAAAAAAAAGTAAAGTCAAAGCTATGTTCTGTACCCAGATATGGGAGCCTGTTTATTACATAAGACACAGTCTAAACCTAAATGAATTGCTTGCAGCTTACACAACCAGTCTCTTAGTATTTGATGCACTTGATACGAAAAGATAATCACATAACAAAAACATTTTTTCTCTAAGGCAATATCCATGGAATAAAATTACGTTGGGCAACCATGCATAATGTCAATACGATCATAACATCCTTCTTGTCTTGATAGGAGGTGCGAGTCCAGATATGAGCCATCAAGATATGGCGTTCTAGATCATCGGATAGACGCGTGGACAAGATTGATCATGCTTGGGAGCAAGGCGATTCTTTATCTATGCCGATCTTTCAGCATTGCCCTTAGCAAGTTCTTTTCCCGGATAAGACTTGCCACGATCAATAATGAAGCGTGCTAGATTTGCTGACAATTGAGTTCTCATCACTTGCTTCAGTACTTCATCACTGCCATTACTTCTAGTTAAGGCGAGTAGAAGAGAACTCATGTTTAATCATAGTATCCATGCATTCCTTCTAGAGGAGTGAAACATCTGATAAAGATCGGGGCAGATTTACAAACAATTCTATGAAGATTCCTACTGTCTTTCTCTTTGCGACTGCTGCAGTTGCTCTTGGTAAGTCCTTACAATCAATCAAGACCTATCAATACTTAAGTATCGTATGGTAGCATTCTAACTCGACGTTGGGTTGCTTTTCGATTCTCTTGTGAATAGCAAACAATCTTCGTGGCAACGAGCCTGTAGATGCAGTATCCAATGACATTGAGCTGACTGCTGGTAAGTTTCTAAAAGTTTCATTATGACATATACGACATCAAGGTAAATATTACACATGTGTCATTGCAGAAACCAGTCTTCCTGATGGAGCTGAAAAGCTAGATCCTGATAGTCGCGAGTCTCGTGAACTTGGTACCACCCATTCTTATCATAAAAGGGCTGGAACTGGATGGGGTGGAAGTTTTACCACTCGTACCAAGGCAACGAGCAGCGGTCGCAAAAGGACTACAGCCAAGAGTAGTCGTCGCAGAAGTTCTGGCCATAAGAAGACTGGAACTGGATGGGGTGGAAGTTATACTGCTCGTACCAAGGCAAGGAGTAGCTCTGGCCGCAAGAAGACTGGAACTGGATGGGGTGGGAGTTATACCGCTCTTACCAAGGCAAGGAGCAGCTCTGGCCGCAAGAACAAATGGGGTGGTGGGCACGGAACTCGTTACTACAAGAAAAAGGTTACAAGAGCCAGACGTGAGAAATATGGTACTCGCAAAAAGGTCCGAATCTGACAAAAAGGCCAAGGTTTGCACGGGGCGTTGGAAAGAAACTCACAAAGAAGTAAAGTCAAAGCTACCATACTCGTTCTAGCTCGTTCTCGACCCAATTCATTGTTTGTCCGTTGGGGTTCTAATTGATATTGCCTGAGATAAGACGCAGTCTAAACATGAATGAATTCCTTGTGCTGCTTAAATAATCAATCTATCTCTTAATATAGCATTTGTTAACATATTATTATTCACATCATAATAGATGGCATTGGTTTGAAAAGAATGTTACAGAAACAATAACACAGGCTAATTCTCCATAGGCAATCCATATTCGTCAACTCTAGGAGCCGACGGCGCACCAGCAGCAACAGGAACTCTACCCGGAGCAACAGTAGGATTTGCAGGCAAAGAAGTTTGCAAATAACTTGGCACGGACTCAGCATCGTTCCCCACCAGCTCATCCTCCAATTCATCTTCTAACAAATCCAACTCAGCCTCTAAATCAGCCTCATCAATATCAGCCGGAGTACTGAAATTCTGAGCCAACACCTCATTAATCTCGTTAAATTCATCCATCAAATCTGCCATATCATCTGCCAATTCATCTACATCATCTATCTTCAAATCATTCTTTATTGTTGCTTTGAGCTCCGTATTGGCTGCTTTCATCGCGGCAACTGTAGCTACCGATGCCTTGGCACTGTCTATACCGAATGCAGCCTGATCTATATTGAATTGTTGTCCCATTAATTGATCACGTTGTGTTTCGTACATTCTCTTGCGTTTTAACACATCCATTGCCCGCTTTTGGATTTGCTTTTTCGCGTTTGGGTTCTTTGTGGTTTTGAGTTTGTCTTTGTAAGTCTTTAGTTCTTTGTCTAGGGCAGCTATCTTTGCTGCGGATAGAATAAGATTTTGTAAGTTTCATAAGGTTCTGTATCAAAGCAATTAATAGAATTGCATTATTTAATAGCGCACCATCCATTCCTTCGATGTGATTTCCGACTCCTGCAGACGCCTCGCCCAGACTTGGTGGTGGCGGCCCTGGAGCCTTCTTTCTACCAAAAACTCGATTCATATCAGCTAGAGAGTATTGCTCTGGGTTACTGGCGAGACTGCTTCAGAAGAGAGGGCGGCTGCTGCTGGCTCGGCTAGATGCCTTGCGTTGAATTTGGTATTTGGTGAAAGAAGGCACGACTATTATGTACCTTTCGAGTCCTTTATTAATCTCAAATATATATTATCTAGATTTTTCTCTCTCTAGAACTGAAAGGGAGGTAAGCAAAGGAGTTAACACTCCAAGAGTGAATATGAAAGGATTGGACTCGCTATGAGAATATTTAACATTCATTTCCACTAACTCTTTAGATTTTATATAACTTAGATGAGATCGGCAACATTCAAGGGCATTTCAGTGATTTCAGTCTGGTAGAATTGTTCAATATCACGAAGGTAACGAACATCTCCCTCAGTCAAGAAGTTGATGGCCACACCCTTACGTCCAAAACGTCCAGAACGACCGATCCTAAGGTCCAGCAAGAGTTTGATGAGATGTTGAGTTTGAATTGTAACAGTAATATAAGAAAGAAAACCAAAACTAACCTGTGGATGTAGTTCTCACGATTGGTGGGCAAGTCAAAGTTAATGACGAGAGAAACTTGCTGCACATCGATACCACGGGCCAACAAATCGGTTGTGATCAGAACACGAGAGGAACCAGAGCGGAACTCACGCATAATGATGTCACGCTCACGCTGGTCCATATCTCCGTGCATGCAAGAGACGGTGAAGTCACGCTCTTGCATCTGCTCTTGGAGCCAGTCAACCTTGCGACGGGTGTTGCAGTAGATGATGGCCTGCGTGATGGTAAGGGTCTCGTACAAATCACAAAGCGTATCCAACTTCCACTCTTCCCTATCCACAGCAATGTAGAATTGCTTGATACCCTCAAGAGTCAACTCATCCTTCTTGACAAGGATACGAACGGGATCCCTCATGAAACGCTGAGTCACCTCCAACACATCCAAGGGCATGGTAGCCGAGAAAAGGCACACCTGCACGGATTCAGGAAGGAATTTGAAAATGTCATAGATTTGATCCTTGAATCCCCTCGACAACATCTCATCAGCCTCATCCAAGAAGAACTGCCTAATAGAGTCCAATCTCAAAGCACGGCGGTTGATCATATCATAGACACGTCCGGGGGTACCAACAACGACGTGCACACCTCCCTGGAGGGTACGAATATCGTCACGAACGGCGGTACCACCGACGCAGGCGTGAACTTGAAGATCCATGTAATCACCGAGGGCGATGACGACCTTTTGGATTTGTTGAGCAAGCTCACGGGTGGGGGCCAATATGAGAGATTGGCACTCACGAAGTTTGGGGTCAAGCTTGGCAAGAGTTCCAATGGCAAAGGTGGCCGTTTTACCCTATGGTGTGAGAGTTGTGGAAGCAAAGTTAGAATTGTATAATTTGCAAAGCGTGCAGCAGAAAAGCACAAGAGCAGTGCCTGAAAAACGGTGTCAAGATTTTCATTCTCCAAATTCAGGAAGGGTCCGATTTCGAGTTGAATTTTATCTACACGACGAGGGTGACTCTTTTCGGACTCGAAAGATGGTGTTTTTTCAATAATCGTCATTCCCCTACCCGCGAGACAATCATTCCAAGATGGATCACACTAACTGTTGCACACATTCAATGATTTGGATCACAATACGTGCACAAACACAAACCACATCACACACACATGTCACGCCCTTCCCCACCAAAAAACTATATATATAGACTCACCGTACCAGACTGAGCCTGAGCAATCAAATCCCTTCCCAACATGGTAGGCTTAATAGCCCTCTGCTGAATGGCACTCGGCTTCTCGAAACCATAGGCGTAGATTCCCCTCAAGAGTTCTTCGGGGATCTCCATCCCGTCGAAAGAATCAATGGCTTCATCCCAATTGGAGTCGATGTCGGCATCAGTGATGCCTCCGGGGAGTTCTCCACCGTTGTCAGCTTGTGGTTGTTCACTGTTTATGTTTTGTGGGAAGAAGGCAGGGCGTGTGTGGGTTAGTTGCGATATATATATTTTGCATTTTCATTCATTGTAATATGATCCCAAATTATAAATTCGCTGCAGCCATGGACTACAACCTCACACACCGGCACTTCAGATGTCTTGAATAACGCCTACAGGATCAATTGCACCTTTACTAATCACCCACCTGTTATATTGTTCGTCTCCTTCGCTCATTTGGATTATCGTTTTCAAGGGTTGGTTTTGAAATGAAAAAGAGGAGGCCTTGCTCTGTTTCCCGCCAACTGTCGTTGCTTTACTTCGCACGTGAGGAATGTAAATAGGAACAGGTACAAAAATCTTTGGCCCCCTTTTTCGCATCCACACATTTTTGCGGTCAAACGAAGGCGGGAAAGGGGGGACAGACGTAAAATTGGATTTGTTGAAAAGGAGTTAAAATGAAACTTTCGTGTAACTCTGGTGTCCCTTTCTAATAGTGAGAAGGGCCAAATAGTAGACTCATTCTTTAATTGGAATTCTCACTTAGACACTGGTCTTGCTGACAAGTAAGTAGTAGTTAATAAGCGGTCAATGATCCCAATGACATTGAAACAGACTTTATGTGGAAGAAAACCACGACACTTAATTGAAATGGGGAAAAGGAATTTTATTAGGATTAGAATTACCATCCCTTCAGTCTTTTTCAATTCCTAATTCTCCCTTTTCTTGTATTCTTTCTGGTGATGCCTCCCAAAAACCAGAAATTCGTGTGTGGTATCACGCGTTCATACGTCACATCTACTCAACAACCCGTCAACCAAAAAAAAGATCCCGCACCATCACAAACCACACAAAACCAAACCGCTCCCTTCCCTTCTTCTTCCCAAACCAATCAACCCAACGGGCGGCAGCGAGCGCACCAAAGATCCAAACATCAACGTTCCAAACAACGCAGGAGGTGCGAGTTGCATTCACACCAGAGCTCTCTTCTACATCCATCCATTTTCCTCTTCATAAATCGAACACATCTCATGACAATCCACCTTCATTGAAATCCATCGCCTCGCCTCCAGCTATCATCGCTCGATATAGTAGGATAGAACTCATGTCGGAACATCCACCGCCAAATCCAACGTCTGCGGCACTCTCCGCCTCCACACCGGCCTTTTGTCCTTCCAACGAGGATAATACCAACCGCACCTCCACCTCCTCTTCGTCACTATGGGGGGCCATTGGTCAATCCTTTAGTTTTAACAACGCCAGCGCCCCCTCTTCCTCTCACCACTCCTCGTCTTATGCGGGCAATCAGACCTCCTCCTCAACGATGGGCGGCAATCAAGGGACCCAGCCCACTCGATCCGCCCAAGAGAATAACGCATTAGGAGCCCTATGGGACTTTGGGGGATTCGACGTGGATGCGCTAACAGGCGACAAGAAGGAAGATAATCGTTTGTATAATAATGGCGGTAGCTATAGGAATGAATCGCGTTTGAGTTCGGCTTTTGGTAATTTGGATCTCTCCCGAGGTGCAGGGAGGTACGGTGGTGGAAGAGGGGACGAGTATCGTGAAGATTATTATAGGGGAGGGCAGCAGCAGAGAGGAGGTGGAGGAGGATTGGGAGGTGGGGCTGGGTATGATGCGATTCCTAGGTGGCAGCAGCAGCAGCAGCAGCAACAGAGCGGGGGGATGTATGGTCAGATGGGGTATGGGGGTTATGGTGGCGGTGCTGGTGAGAATGCTTGACTTCCTATTGCGTCTTCATTTGTGTTTTTCATCTGTATTCAAACCTTGCTATCCAATTCTCTTTTCAGGAGGAGGAATCAACAACCGTCACATCCCACCGTATCCACCTCCCGACATGAACGATTACGGTGCACCACCCCCTCCTCAGCACAATCCGTACCAACATCAGTACAACCAGCCCCAGTACAACCGCAACATTCCATCCTTTGTCCCTCCTCCCATTCCCCAGCATTACGGAGGACGGAACAATGCTCAAGTCAACGTGCCCGCGGGGCCTTATCCCCCCTCCTTTCCATCCGGGGGCAGCTCCACTCCCGGACCTCCCAGCTACAATCCCTCCAGGAACAGTGATGGATACGGAGAAACGACTGGATCTCTCGATTTTACAGGGTCGGGCGGGGCTTTGTCTTCTTTGCTTCAGGCTCCGTACAATCCCCAGCTTGCCACCCAGCAGGGGAAGTATCCCCCGATTTTGGGGGGAGCACCCAGCCCTGTACCCTCTGAAGGACTTTACGGAGATACAGCCGGTCCTTTGCCCAAGTCGACGGGGTTGCCTCCTCGTTCGGATCCTCCGTCTCATGCCAAATCCTTTCCCAAGGGTATCGGATCCACAACCACCTCCCTCACAAGCGTGGGTACCATGATGTCCGCTTCTCCCAACGACGAAGACGACACCAATCCTCCTACCGGAAACGATGCCCCCATCTTACCCAAACGTACCATTCCCGAACCATCCTCCTCTCCCACCTCCGAAGAAGAGTACGACCCCCGTCATTCCTACAACGGCGTACCCGTCCCCGCTCCTCACGATTCCATCGCCAAAAAACGAGATTGGCTCCTCACCATGAATCAAACAATGGAATCAACCCCCATCGGCGACCTAGATCCCAACTCCTTACCCCTCTCCACTATTATGAACGGATGGGCCAAGCAAAAATCCAGTGAAGGGGCACGCATGGTCGAAATGTGGTTGGATAGAGTCCATACCGAGTACAATTCGGATAATAAGCATGGAGTGCACCCAACGGCGAGGATGTATACGATGGCGGTGGATGCATGGGCCAAGAGTGGGGGTGGGGCTCCGGCGGCGAGGAGAGCGGAGGCTCTTTTGGAGAGGATGGATCGATTGTATAGGGATGGTGGGGGGAGGCATGAGGCGTTGAAGCCTACTACGGGTATTTTTAATGCGGTGATTAATGTGAGTTTTGGATTCGGGTTGTTTGGTCGTTGGATGTATCTGTTGTCTAATGCTTTGGTTTTTGACAGGCGTGGGCCCGCTCTCGCGAGAAGATTGCCCCGGCCCGGGCGGAACAAATCCTCGCTTGGATGGAGAAGCTACGTGAGCAGGCTGGTGATGATGTGGACATTTCTCCGGATAAGTACACGTTTAATACGGTGATTCATGCGTATGCCAAGAGTGGGGCGAAAGAGGCGGCGACGAAGGCTCATAGGATCTTGGATAATATGAACCAGATGTATCGTGAGGGAAATAGCTCGGTGAAGCCTGATACTATTACGGTGAGGTGTTTACTGTGTTGATTCTTCTTATGGCTATTCACTTTGCTCACATGAAACACTTTTGATTGCAGTACAATGTTGTCATTAATGCCTACGCCAAATCTGGAGGAAAAGGAGCAGCCCAGGAAGCCGAGCATCTACTTCAAAGAATGCACATGATGTATGACCAAGGAGACCTCAGCGTCAAACCCAACGTGGTCACCTACGGAGCTGTCATTGATGCCTTTGCCAAGAGCATGGATCGCAATGCCGCTGCTCGCGCGGATGCCCTCCTCGCCAACATGGTTGGACTTCATCAACAGGATCCTGTTCGTCATGCTGACTTGCGCCCCAACACTTATGTGTTTAACACTGTGATTAATGCCTGGGCTAAGAGTAAGGAGCGCGGTGCGGCTGCCAAAGCAGAAGAGATGTTGGTTGCGATGGATAGGCTTCACGCCAGTGGTTTTCCGGGCCTCAAACCCGATGCTTTCACCTACACCGCCGTGATTGATGCGTATGCCAAGAGTGGTTATCGTGGAGCTGCCTCCAGGGCTGACTTATTGCTCGATCAGATGGAAGCCAAGTATGCTGCTGGCGACAATGATTTGAAGCCGAACACCTTTACCTACAACGCTGTGATTAATGCATTGGCGAAGAGTGGCGAACCTGGTGCTGCGGCTAGGGCCGAGCGTGTGTTGCACAATATGGTGAATCGTTTGCGCACCAATGGAGGGAACGATGTCAAGCCCGCCACTATCAACTTCAATACTGTCTTGGATGCTTGGGCGAAGAGTGGTGAAGGAGAGGCGGCCGCTGAGCGCGCCGAGGCAATTCTCGAGTGGATGGATCGACTCAACAAGGCTGGCAACACCGATGTGAAGCCGGACACTATTACATTCAACGCTGTGATTGATGCCTGGGCTAGGAGTGGATGCAAGAGGGGACCTTTCCGCGCTGAGCAGATTCTCAACCACATGGATGAGCTTTATCAGGGTGGTAACTTGGATGTCAAGCCGGACACTTACACTTACAACACATTGATCAATGCTCTTGCCAAGAGTGGTGATGGTAACTCTGCTGCTAGGGCTGAAGAGATTCTTGGAATTATGGAGCAGAGGTTCCAAGCTGGTGACAAGAGCTTCAAGCCCAACACCCGTTCTCACACTAGTGTGATTGATGCTTGGGCCAAGTCGGGTGAGGCTGGTGCTGCGAGGAGGGCTGAGCAGATTCTTGAAAACCTGAAGGCGCTCTATGATACTACAGGTGACACTGATATCAAGCCTAACGTCTACACAGCCAATGCTGTCATGAATGTAAGTTACTGCTTCATCTTCCTGCACTATTTGGTTCCCTGCTGCTTACATCACACGCCTACTTCTATCCTCAGGCCTGTGCCTTTTCCAAACATGAAGAGGACCGTGTCGAGGCTCTTGACTTGGCCTTCCGTACCTTCGAGTGGCTTGACTCACAGAATGATATCAAACCTGATGCATACACCTTCACCATCATGCTATCAGTTTGTGCCAACCTAATTGGAAAGGAGAACGCCCCATTGAAGTTTGAGCATGCAAGGATGCTCTTTCAGAACTGCTGTGATTCTGGGCATGTCAACGATCATGTCCTATGGAAACTTAAGCTCACTGTCAGTGAGGCTGAGTATTGTCAACTCGTCGGATATGGAGTTGAAACTAAGGCTGTGGATTTGCCTGCTGAATGGTCGCGTGCATTGAAGGGAAAGTCAGCAGGGGACAACCGCAACAACAACAACTGGTCTCGCAATCGTGGAAAGAAGAATTCCATGTGAGATCTATCATTAATAACTAGGGGTTGTGTTTTTGGGGAAGTCCTTGCTGCTGATCACATTTACACAATAATTTACACTGAAGACGTTGCTGACGCAGTGACCAATATTTAAGGGTCGGATGTGGAGGCAATCGAGTCATCCTAACTATTTTTGGATTATCCATAGAATTGGAAACGCATTTATGAATCAAAGTTATTGAGATTCAAGCGGAAAACGACCAAACGCTTAAGATTTGGGTGTTTTCAATTCATTAGTACATATTCTCCAGTGGGGTTTATTCCGAGTGCGAAAAGCTTTCGAGGAACTTATTTAGTTTATATCTGTTGGAACTGCACTCTATTCAATCAAACAAATTAAATTATACTTAATCGGTGCAGATACATTTGACTTTGGGTTGCTTCTTTAAAGCTTGTCTAAATACCAATGAGTAATACGTTGACAGCAGCAGCGCCATAAACTGAACAGGAATAGTGCAGTGCATGCCCTCCCTGTTTTTGTTTGAGCATATCTTCCTATTGTGAGTAAATCAAAACAATATGGATGATTCCTACCATAAAGGCAGCAGCAGCCATAAACTGAACAGGAATGGTGAATGGTGCAATGCATGCCCTCCCGGTCTCCGTTTGAGCATCTCTTCCTATTGTGAGTGAATGAAAATGCTACTTACTAATCTCGACACCAGTAATAACTAAGCACAACTGTGGTATGAATTTACTACCAGTTAGCGATCAAATCATTTGGTGAAGGCAAGCAACAATTGGGTGATATCATTCGAAATAGCTCTACAAAATATTCATTTGCAACAAATGCATATCCGAGTCCCATTTTCTTGGCAAACGCAACCAATGCAGCAATGAGTTTCTCTCTATACTCTTCTGATGCCTCTACAGGATGTTGCATCCAGTTTATGTTGGCCGATGGCACCTTATGCTTAACTGGATCAAGCCACCTGTTTCTCAAGTCAGCTGTAAACAGCTTGACGAACTCTTCATCTTCATTTGCAACTATTCGAACCACAGCCCCAAATTCAGCAGATGAAATATGCTTGAATGTTATTTTGGAAATCTTTGTCAGTTTCAACATCACATCTAAAGCTTTGGAAAGGTCTGCTTTCAAGCCTAGACATGCCTGTTTATGTGAGTTCATAAGCCTGGGAATTGGATCCGAGCTACCAGCAATAAATGCATGAGCAGACTGAAAGGATGGATGGACAATACAGCATCTTTTGCATTCCCATCCATATTTGCAAACGTCCCATTCAAATAAGTAGGATCCAGGATTTGCTGTGAGTGCTGATGCTTCATCTGCAACAGCTGATGCGGAGTGGACTGATTCATCTAGTGCACACTCTTGATTTTCAGTTGAAGTATTAGGGTTGACATCAACAACAGTTGGAACACTACTGGTGCGAGGTGCAGGTTCAGAAACACAATCTTCTCCCTCTGTATCATTAGACTCGGTGCGCTTTGTAGTCCAGAGTAATGAACTGTCTAATGGGTTCTCCGCAATCTTTGTAAGCACAACACCTTCATCCTCGCTAGCCATGGTCTTTTGTTTCTTTTTCTTTTCACCTTTGGATTTCTTAACTCTTTTGTGCTTCTTTTCTTGTGGAGGGCGTACTCTATCTATCAGTGAAGTGGGAAGGGGCAAAGTTGGATCATATTTATAATGATAGGCCGCTGAAAGATTGGTCATGTCGTGCTGAAAATCAGCAACATACTTGGATGATCTATCTTCACTTGCGCTTGGAAGTTTTGCACTTTTTTGTTCATCACTGCGGCCTGCTGCAGGAAGCTCATCTTCATCAGGTGGTGCTCTTCCAGAGAGAAAACACATGAGCAAATTCTTTGATGCCTTCAGTTCCTTATCATTCATGCGCTCTACAGCACGCATATTTGAAATGGGTACGTAATCAGTTAGTGATTCTTCGAGTGCCTCTCGGCGACGTTGTTCGGCACTAGTTCTAGTTGGTGGTGGTGGAGGAGGTGGAGCGGCCTTATTGACTGCTCGCTGCGGCTCGGGTGCAGGTGTAGGTGTTGGTGCTGCCGCCGCTTCATTTCTTGAATCCGCGACGCTCGGATCGGCAGCAGATTCTTCTTGAACATCTTCGGAGGGACGCAGTGATTTTGCGGCTGTTGCCAGTAGAAAAAGCGGCGAGAAGTGGTACATGGTAAAGAGAGATGATGAGGACTGAGTGCCCAAAAACGCTAAAGGTAAATAAGTGTCGTAATAACTAAAACACCTTTTATTTGATATTATTATTTACTTAGAGAGAAGAAGAGAGTGAACGACGAATCCCCCTCAATTGCTCCCAATAATGACAACAATGGCTTGCATATTTTTTCTTATAGTGCTTCTTTTGACTCCCATAGTGGTAGCAGAAAAGGTAGCAGGCGGCGCTGCCCTGGAAGATATAGTTCCCATGCAAAAAGTGAAGCGGCCCAAGTTGAAGGAGCCATTGTAAGCAGAAAGCAGATCATCTTGTTCATAATGTTTTCATTGATAGCAGTCAGAACTCATATTAAAATCCTCGCTATTCGTTGCAGTAAATTTCCAGAGGTGACGCATAAAGTTTATTTAGACGTTGGTAAGCAATTGCATCAATTCATAGTGTTGATATTGCATTGTGTATCTCCGATGCTAACGTTAGCAACCCCCATTAACTCAGTGATCAATGAAGAAGAACCAATAAAAGGCAGAATAACAATAGGGTTGTTTGGCAAAGCAGTAAGTTATGTGTGCTACATTTAATACTTAACTGATTGTAATGTATTGAAACTAATGCCATGTCCCACATTCATTTCTGGCAGGTGCCCAGGGCATCAGAGAACTTCAGATCATTATGTGCATGCGATAAAGGAAACGGAAAGATGAGCAAGAAGCCTTTGTGCTACAAGGGTACAAAGTTTCATCGAATAAGTAAGTTGTTGCTTTGCAGTATGTGGAGATTGTTTGACTGGTGACAACTCAGATAGATTGTTCAATGCAGTTCCAAACTTTATGATTCAAGGCGGTGACATATCCGATTCCAATGGTGTTGGAGGAGAAAGTATTTACGGTGGATACTTTGATGATGAGCCATCCGAGGTGTGTACTAGAACTTGATCTCACCGATTGTAGAGTTTCATTATCTCACGAGAAAGTATGCACCTCAGGTACTTCTTAACAAACTTTATCTGGTGGCAAGTGCCAACAAGGGCCCAAATACGAATGGCTCTCAATTCTTTATCAATACAGTAAAATCTTCGTGGCTTGATGGTAAAAATGTAGTATTTGGAATGGTATTGTCAGGTTATGATATTGTGGACGAGATTGAGTCGGTGGGAAGCAATGAGGGACATCCACATGTTGATGTGCTTATTGAATCATCGGGAGTGCTTGAGGATTCTTAGTGAGAACATTATTGTTGGACATATACGCAGTGACCGATGAGCACTGTCTGTGCAATCACAGGATTTGACTACTTAACAATCTTTTATGAGCAATGCTGGTGGACTCGAGCTCTTTCAATCATCAAAATGGAATCTTTGCCTTGCTCTTCACGCCAGAACGGTCTGGTACTGGCACCTGTTTCCAGTGTATCCTTCGTGGCATTGGCAAAGACCTTTAGTGTAATCGCAGATACCACGTCCGGAACAATCACGCCCTTGCTCAGCACCAGCTCCACCAAGAACATCAGCTCCAGAAGGACATTCCTTTTGAGAGCAATCAGGTCCACGGTATCCAGTATCACACTTGCATCCAAGGTGCTTCTCGGCATCCCAAGGAGTGTCATACGTCGCCCCGTGAGTACTGGCAAGTACTTTTTGAGTCAAGCAAACTCCACGGCCAGAGCAATCGTTGGGGCACAGGGTACGCTCGCAAGCCTTGCCGTCGTAGTTTTCGAAGCACGCGCATTCTCCAGTTTTGCGATCGCAAGTTCCCTTATTGGAGCATTCAACCCGAGGGTGACCACCATTCTCTCCATCAACAGTTGCAGCCGCCCAAGCTTCTCCTAATGGACATGTCCTTTCGGAACAGTCGGGGCCTCTCCATGCCGGATCTCCATTGGGACGATTGTAGCAAGTGCATTGGTCTGGAATGTAAAGGTGATAAAGAGTTGAGGATGAGTCATTGTGACAAAACTGGCAAATTGACGCACAGCAAACTCACCATTCAAACCACAAGAGCCATGCTTATTACAACCATTAGGACAGTGAGCCACAACCGTGGCAATGAGGCACGCAAGAGCGAGGACAGACTTCATTTTGCCGGCGAATGTGAGCCGAATTCCAGAGTCAAAAACTTGCAACAGTTTCGTTTCAAAATGAAAATATTATTGCATTAAAATGAAAAAGTTCATTTCAATTTTAAAATCTTCTAGACGAACTGTGTTCGACGCAATGTACAACCTACATGTTGAGGAGCTTCAGCCTTGTCTGTAGTATTTGCAACACAGCATCTAATTTTGAGTATTTTGTGCCGATCTCTGTGAATTGTTAAAGATGAATTTTTCAATCGGCCGATACAACTGGCAAACCTTCAATCACCTCTCGCACAACCTCCGGAGGAGCATGAGCGAAAATTGTGGCCGGATACACAGCACTGCCCCACTTAGGATGCGTTAGAATCTTGCAAAATCCTGCATTATATGCTTTGTAATTCAAAAGGCATTCCATGCCATCTACTTCCGAGTAAACTTTGTTGCAGTTGAGTGATATCATTGGTAGACCTGAGCATGGATCGATGTAATCTGCCCAGTAGCCTTTAGTTCGAAGCTGTTGACAAATGTACTTGCCGAATTCCATGAACTTAATAGAGTTATCAATATTACAATAAGTGAAGCATTAGCTGTCAGTTATGCATCAAGTAAATACACATGAATATATTGAGTGATGTAAATGATTAACTCACCACATTCAGAAGCCTATCCTTTTCAGCCTCAATATGATCACCAACCGCCACTAGATCCTCCCTCGCTTTTTGATTGGTCGGTATGGCAAGCAATTTTAACTCTGAATTGGTAGTTTTCCCATCTACAGCCATTGCATCGTCTTGGAACGTCAAATAACTATCATTAAACACATGCGAAAATTCACGCATCAGCGGCTTGGGTAGATAATGAAGCGAGCATTCTAACTCATCTTGAGCGGATGATATAGAACGGATGAGACGAGGCGGGATAAGGGTAGAGGCTGTAGCGGACGTTTCTTGGGCGCCGTCGGCCACTGTGTTTGGTTCATTGTGTGCCATGGTTGGTGCGTTAGTAAGTGGAGGGTGGTGGAGGGCGGGATGTGAAGAATGAGGGACGCGGGAGACGGGAGACGGGAGCGGGTGGTATCTATGTGTAGTAGAACTCTTTAGAAAGAATAGAAAGTAGATAGAGAATGTTTGGTGTTTGGGCTCAATGTTGAGAAGCAGTAGGAGTACCTAGTCCGGTTCACTGTTTTCTACTGTTTACA
>JALLPI010000184.1:0-28501 GCA_036939935.1 Cyclotella atomus | reverse complement strand
CTCTTTTCTCTCCCTTTTCCTCTTCTCTTTCTCGCTTTAGGTTAAAATGACCCCTTGAAGCTGGTAGACAAGCCGCAAGCTCTCCCTCTCTATAGAGAGAGGCGCAACCAATAACCTCTTGCTATCGAAACTGCTCAGCTATAGTGCCGAAACGTCATGGTACACCATCTTGGACGGAGCTCGGTATCTCTTGGGTCGCCTCTTTCATGTCCATCGCTGCAATGTTCATAAAAAGAAAGCCGCGAATACTACACATTGCATGAACAAAGAATCTACACTACACGCCATCTTCCAACTCTAGACTATAGACGAACTACTAAGATATCAAGCTCATCAATTACCAATACAAATGTCAGAATCCGAACCCTCACTTCGTTCACTCATTCAGCCAGGAGTCTCCAAACGAGAGGACTTTAAGCTACATATGCGAGGGGTGGCCCTCCTTGTAATAGATATACAAGACGAATTGTCAAAAAACAACGAGAACAGTGACGAATACAAACACTCTACCAGTATCCCTCGAATGTTAGCCAACACCAAGAAGCTCATCAGTGCAGTACGTGCTTCAAGAAATGACGGTCGGGGAGGTGAAGTAGTTTTCACTTACCTCGAGGCCCAAACAAACAATTCACGCGATGTGTCCATTGATTACAAGCTGTCTGGTTCGTTGTCGACTTTGCCAACTCCTTCAAATCGCGCAAAGTTTATTGAAGGGATAACACCTATTGCAGGAGAAGATATATGCCTCCCTAAAACAAGTTGCTCCGTCTTTCAATCGACTAATCTGGACTATATTCTAAGGAATCTAAGCATTGAGCAGCTTGTTGTGTGTGGTCAGTTGACAGATCAGTGTGTTGAGTCTGCAGTTAGAGACGCAGCCGATTTGGGCTACCTAGTCACTGTTGTGGAAGATGCGTGTGCTGCAAATAGTGAAGACGACCATTTGAAAGGATTGCATGGTATGACAGGATTTGCAAGGAAGATTAACATCCATGAAGCCTTGCAAGAGATGAAGATTGGAACTGCAAAATCCATCAATGAAAATGACGAGTGGCTCTTGACACATCATTCCAATAAAGTGGAGGTACCTTCAGTGTTGGACAATGACAACGCCTTCACCATCCCATCAGCATCAAGTTTTGATCTTCACAGGAAAGATGACTATTCATATCAGGTGGCATTACTTCGTTCACTTCGAGCAGCTGGCGTGAAGTTTTTACGTTATGCAGCCGTTGATGCATATAACACAATTCGATGCAAGTCTGTCCCACTCTCACACACAATGTCATTAATTCCCAAAAGAAATGGATCAAGTTCTACAACGTCTCATTTGCCAATGCAAAGTCCCACTAGCATTGCCGAGGTTTGTTTCGCAGGCCTACCAACTCACGCAGACGCCCTCGTTCCAGCATCAAATCTATCTGCCCAAAATGTGTTGACATTGCATCCCGACTTTTCAAGCCTTCGTGTCCTCCCATACGCTCCAAAGACAGCGATGATCATGTCAACTGCTCACGATCAGCGAACAGGTGCTTTGAGTCCTCTATGCACACGTGGACTGCTCGAACGAGTGCTACATAAAGCGAACACGGATTGGGGTATTCAGTTTAGCATCGGCGCCGAGCTCGAGTTTATGTTGTTCCATGCAGGAAAACCGGTCGATATGTCCACTTTTGCAACCACAACCACTCTTAACGATCAAGAAGAGTTCATCGGCACGTTGTATGATATGCTTGAGCAACAAGATATCCCAGTAGAAACCATTCACGGTGAATCAGCACCTGGGCAATTAGAGGTGGTGTTGGCCCACTCCAACAATGTCCTTCAAATCGCAGATAATGTACTATTTGCAAGGGAAACCATCATTGCATGCGCAAAGCTGCACGGTATGACTGCCCTGTTTCTACCGAAGGTTTCAGCCATGCAAGCTGGTAATGGATTGCATCTTCACTTCTCGTTTCAAGATGCCAACATGTCAAATGCATTTTCTGACACTTCACGGCCATCTGGCATCAGTGTCAGAGGAGAGTCGTTTGTGGAAGGAATATTGGCCCACCTTCCGTCATTGCTGAGTTTTTCGCTACCTACAACAAATTCATTTCGCAGGATGGGAGCTGGATGCTGGACAGGGCACCAAGTTGGATGGTCCATCGAAGACAAAGAAGTCCCTATTAGGGTATGTGTGGATTTGAGATCGCGCCAAGCTACCAATGTTGAGTACAAGCTATCTGATTCAAATGCAAACATTTATCTGGAGATAGCCATGATCTTATCCGCTGGTTTGCAAGGGATGAAAAATCGGGCCAAGTTAAGGCCAATGCTAGGAGACGCTGCTGCTGCTTATTTGCCTACAACTCTCCAGGCAAGTCTTGACATCCTCAAAAATGACGACTATCTACTTTCAATATTAGGTGATAAATTGAGTACTGCATATATTGCCGTTCGAGAGTCAGAAGCAAAGCTCAATTGCAAGAAAACATTTGAAGAGGAAGTAGCTGATGCTTTGAATAGAGCTTCATAGATACTAGATTTAGGTAAAGCACAACTCATTTACTCCAAGATTGTGAGGTATTGCGCATCCTGAAACAACCAGAAACCTAAAAACAACCAGAAACCTAAATGTAATAGTCGTGTCAGTGAAGACAAGGACTCCTCGTCAATATATCTAGGATTGCTTAGCATTATTGGTCTTCTTTTTAGTACCCCATTCAAAGTCAAGACTATTGAGCCTGTTGATTCTCTCGAGTTTAGTCTCGTCATCCCCATCGTAATTCTTGAGTTGATTTCTTTGATTATCGACCCAACGTCCAAGTTTCTCGTCAGCTTCGTACTTTTGGGGTACGTTGCAGTTGCCGTGTTCACGTTTGTACACTTTCAGTTGTTCCTAGAAAGAATGTGATAGAGGGAGAAAAGGCGAGATTGTAATATCAGCATGGTTTGTTTGTTGCATGGATAGTACTCACGTATTGTTCATCCCAAGAAACCCGAGTACCATAAGCCCGAGAAGTATTTGAAATGCCCAATCGATTGCATGTAGCTGCATCTACTGGTATGTAATTGTGGTGCATCTGTACCGTTCCATCGGCATGGTGACAATGGTCACATCTTTGACTGCTACAGTACTTGCCGTTTTTATCCACCATGATGAATTTCACATGACGACACGCAGGAGATCGCATTGCCACTCGTTTTTTACCCTCTTTTCCCTCTTACGCTGGTGGCCGTAATGCCCATTCCTACCGTCTTCCCTTGCATGACGATACATGGCAACTCCTCTTCCTGACGCTGGTTACCCCAATGCCCAGGTCTTCCGTCGGTCCTGGGCCCGAACATACCTAGCTTATTCTTAGCCAGATACGAGCCACCTCTATAGCCAATGAACGAGATCACTTGTTCTACAGTCGGTGTCTTGTTACCAGCCAAAACATCCCCAAACTCCTCCTCAGCTCTGGACGCTCATATTCAATCAGCTTGAGGATGGTTTCAGACACTCCAGGCACTTTGTCAACCTCTGTGTCTCCGTAGTCAGTACGCTTTGCTACAAACTCCCTACGCCCGCCACATGAACGAGGTTGTCGCAGAGCTGATCCTTCCAATGATTCTCGAGACCACCAGCAGAGAGTTGGATAAGTCCAGCGACACACGCTTCACTGATCAGCGCGAACTCTTTACTTCTAGACGGAGTAACTCCAACGACACCCTGGACGGTGACTCCACGACATTTCATTGTCCAAGGGTACTCTTCATCCATTCTGTCTTGGAAAGGTCTGATAATATCACCAACATACCAGATGCATCGGATATCATTTCCGTTTTGCATTCTTTGAGACTCTCCAGAATCACATCCGCTCGTGCTCTTTGAAGAAAGTTGCCTTCTTTGAGGATGCGATGGCAAGCCTCCCTGTGTTGGTCCACAGTGGCGACAGAGAACTTGATATAAACGAAAGAATGTTGATCTAAATCGATTTCGTCAGGCTTAGATTGAATGAATGCCTCAGCTTCTGCCTTGGATGATCTTCGGACGTCCCAACCGGATCGAAGCCTATCGAAAAACTAGGATTGATTGAAGCCGCAATGCAACGGGCATGATCCATGGTGAAGTCTGAGGGACTCGGGTAGTAATAATGAAGGCCTTCAAAAAGCGATACTTTACCGTAACTGTTCATCACGGCGTCGTACAGAGTTTTTGCGTTGAGTTCCAGCAAATCGCCATGCTGCTTGGTATAGTAACATGAAGACAATTTTACAGCTGCCGGTGGTGAGCGTTCGAGCGAATTAGCCTGTTTTTCAATCTCGTCAAGAGTGTCATCTTTGAGCATGGTGATAGCTTCAAGGAGATCCTGGTTGAGCTTGACATGGACATTGCAACTCGGGCCATTCTCGAATAGGGCCTCGAGACAATACTTGAGCTTGACACGGACATTGCAACTCGAGCCATTCTCGAATTCGGCCTCGAGACAATCCTCCATGAGCCTGGCAATGTCTCATCATCTTCCTCGTCATCTTCAGCCTCCGCCCTCGTTCGTTTGGCTCGTTTGAATCTTCCGTCTCGTTTGGCTAGTTTCTTTGGAGAGGAGAGTTGTTTCTTTGGAGAGTCGTTTTTGCGTGGACACACCACGCACGTCTTTGTAGGTTTATTTCTATTCCGTTGCGATCGTCTCGGCGACATGGTTGCGTGCTTGTTGGCAAGAAGTGAAAGTAAAGCAGGTTGCAGCGTCTGAGAGGAAGGATACGGGGGGCAACATAAGCCACAAAGAAGTTCCACATTAACATAATCTATCGCGCGTTTATTGTTGTATCCTAGTTTACAAGCAATCTCACGGTTACCAAACCTCCAACTTGACCAGTTTAGTTCACAACATTTTTGAGCTGTCCATTAATATATGATTCAATATTGTCAGTTGTCATGTCGACAAGTCGCTGACGTGTCTCCAATCTTCGCCAGCCGATGTGAGGCGTCAAGAACACATTGTCTAGTTTCCACAAATCACTGTCCTGTTTAGGTGGTTCAGTTTCCTGAGTATCCAATCCTGCCCCAGCAATAACGTTTTCCTTCATACACTCAATTAACTCTGCTTCATTTATAATTGCTCCACGTGCAGTATTGATTAGAAAAGCAGTGGGCTTCATAAGTCGTATTTCACGGGAGCCAATTGAGTGCCGAGTTTCGTTATTCAATGGACAATTGATGGAGACGAAATCTGATGACTTGAGAAGATCATCAAGAGGGACCACCCTGACTTTGGGATTGTTTTCGTATTTATGTCCACTAGGAAGACGACCGGAGCGACTTGATACAAGAACCTCCATACCCAGTGGTAGCGCAACATCCATCACTGCAGTGCCTATAGTCCCACTACCTCCAATAAGGCCAAGCTTTTTGGAAGTTATTTCATAGATAGGATGCTGAAAGACCCTGAAATTGCTCTGATTGCCTTCATGTAACATTTTAGCTTGCGGAAAGATTGCCGCGCTAAAGTTCATGATGTAAGTGATGACCATGTGTGCGACACTTTCTGTACTGTAAGTTGGGATATTGCAAACATCAATTTGACGCGACCTCAAAAACTGAATGGGTATATTGTTATATCCAGTCCCCGCTTCACAAAAGAGCCTCACAGATGAAGGGAACTGCTCTATCGCTGCAAGCGGCAGCTCCATTTCTTTTGTAATGACGATTTCTGCGTTACTTGCAATAACCTTTTCTGCAATTTCGTTTGCGTCTTTCATTGCGTCGACTTCGTTTAACGTCAACTCAGTTAGGGTAGAGAGACGCGAAAAGTCAAGCGCCTTGTCATAGTCAAGGCGCGAGGCGTTGAGGAATATTGCTGTAGGACGTCTCATTAGGAATCTCGTCGCTGCGGCCATGGTTTACGCTCTACCAAGTGAGGTGATGGGTAGGTGTGGGGTGAGACTGAGGAGAGATGGGCGGCATGGCGCCAAATTTGTGAAATGGAGTCCGGGATAAACGGGACAGATCTTTTTGTTCAACTTGCGTATGTACGTAAGAAGTGCTCCTTGCTTGCTTGCTTTTCAACGCCACGCCACAAATCGAATCAATTGGCCCTAACACAACAACCATGATGAAGACTGCCATCGTTGCCTCCCTTGTTGCCTCTGCTTCTGCCTTTGCCCCAGCACAAACTGGCAAGGCCGCCACCTCCCTCGCCTCTGCTTTCGAGAACGAGATCGGTGCCCTTCCCCCTACCGGCTTCTTCGACCCCGCCAGATTGTCCGATGGTATCTCTCAAGAGAAATTCGACTTCTACCGTCTTGCTGAGCTCAAGCACGGACGTGCTGCCATGCTTGCCGTTCTCGGATATGTTGCCCCCGAGACCTACCGATTCGGTTACGATTTGATCCCTGGTGAGCTCAGCACCAACGATATCCCCAATGGTGTTGCCGCCCTTAATGCTATCCCCTTCGGAGGATGGGTTCAAATGATTGCTTTCGTTGGAACCGTTGAGACTTATGGATGGTTCACCTCCCCCACTGGTGTTCTTGACCTTCCCGATGATATTCTTGCCAAGCGTCAGACTGCCGAGCTTCAACACGGACGTCTTGCTATGCTTGCCTTCCTTGAGCTCATCCGTCACGACAGTCAGAACCTTGCCCAACCAGGATTTGACGGACTTGACAACCTCATCACCGGCCTTCCCTTCCTTTACAACTAAATTTATCTGGAATGATCTTCCTGCTCTTCCAAATAATATAGTCGTGGAGCAATTGATGAAGAGCTCACAATGCTAAAGCTCTGTGACATGCAAGTTACATGCGAGGGATCTGCCGATTATGTTGTTGCACTTTAGGCAAAGGGAAATATCCTGTGTACACAAGAGAGTCTGCAGAGTTTGATAGACTGGGGATGTAGACCTTGGTCGTTTCGATTTAATTCAATAAAAAATAAGCGCCAGAAAAAGTCTAGATCACTGTTGTCAGCAGTAATCCTTTGAATGAGTTGTAATTTTTGGAAGCAAATTTCTCGTTTCCTTCTCGTAGCAACATGAAAGCTGAGATCTGCTTATCTATCCATTTATTTACAACACTTGTATATGTTAGATGCCATCTCACTCTTGGAACATAATCATTATTTGTGAATATGGTACTACCACCACAATACCAGTTTCCATGCCCTTCAGAAGAATACCTCCAACAAAAGTTGGGTCCTGATCTAAACATAAAATTATGTAGCCAAGTTAAGTATTACTGAATGGCAATGTAATGCTTGTTTTACTATTACCAATTCACCTGCACATGAAAAATAAAAGAAAAGGGAGTAATGGTAAAAGTTATACTCAGCCACAGCAACTCAATTATGCCTCAATCTCTCTGTTTAGCTTTGACAAGCTAAGAACAAGATTGTGATACTGTTGTGATACTATTCACTGTAAATATGCTTTATGCTAACTTCTTTGATTCCTTCACACACGATACCACAATAATCCAATAGATACTCCGGCTTCCCTGCGTATGACGGTTAACATGTATATCCACCACTAGAGAGTGTGGACTTAAACACTAAAAAGTGATAGTGGTGTCTGTTCAGGCAGGATTCTTCTTCTTATGCTGTGCATGTACATGGGTGGCTACTATTTTGGTTTTAATAACAGTGTTAATAACAGGAATCCTAACTAGCTTTGTCTAGCTCCAAGCTCACTTTGTTGTTCTAGCAAAGTAGGCCAAATCAGCAAGACACATAGGGAGTTGTATTACAAAAAACACTATAACATTCCAACTCTTAACTATGGTGCGCTGGTGTCAATCCGGTCAAACCACTTGCCTGTAAGAGCAAGTATGTATTACCGGATCTGTCCCGCGTGCATACGTCAGTCCCGAATGGCGACCTCCGCCAACCACGTGGAACCCGCACAAAGGCATCGGCAGCAGCAGCTTAGCAGAACCACTGTTGTCTGCACCAACATAGCGCATTAATTTAGTAAGTTCACTATCGTCAATTATACTAATCCTTCCTTCGCTGTGGTTCTGCTCTGGTCTATTGACAGAACTTACTAAACTACAATATTCGACCGCAGTTTCTGATCGATGCTGCCGCGCAGAATCAACAAAGATGGCTACAGTCAATGAATTCCGAGCCACGGAGGTGCCGGCCCTCATGACTACCATCGAAGCAGAAGGAATTAGCGACATCACCGGTCGCCCCAATCACTCTACGCTCATGAGAATGATCAACGAACTCTCGTACGCAGCAGCAAACATCGACTGCCCCTACTCGCAGTACGGATTCATGCATCTCGTACTCCCAACGAATCTCTATGTCCAACTAACTGGAGAAAACATCGTTCTCCCGACTGACCCAGGAGAGATGCCTCCCTACGTCCAGAACGCCGACGCTGCGACCAATCATGCAATCCTCTTACAGTGGCAGAGGCGCAAAGGAGTATATAACCAGATGGTTAATGTCAACAAGGCACTCATGGGTGCGGCGAAGGCGCACATCAACCAAGAAACCAGGAACGCCATGCAAACCCTTTTTGTTGGCAACATTCATCGCACGTTCCACGAATGGTTTGACAACATTTGTCGCCGTTATGGCCGCCCTACCCCACACGAGCACACCGCTAACATCGAGAGGATGCAAGAGGCATGGGATCCGATCACCACCAACATAGCGACCATCATCAAGAGGATTCGAGATGGCTCCATCCAAGCCTAATACGCGAATCAGCCGTTTCAAGAGCACCAATTGGTGCATATGCTTGAGACTCTCATTCTCAACACCGGCCAGTTTGCCCGCCAGTATGAGCATTGGCGCAGCCAGCCTGCAGCCGATCGCACGTGGAACAACATGGAAACGTGGGCCACCGAAATGTACGACCTGTGGCTAGAAACTAGTCAGCCTGCGTCCAACCATGGTTTTGGAGGGAACGCAGAAGGACCCCTTGAAGATGCCGCGGCCGAGGTAGCATATGCGGACAGCCTCAGCGCTTTCTCTGAGGTCAACGTGCATAATGCATCAACTTTTCAGAACCTCTCTGCCGCCAACAACACCCTCACAAACAGCATTGGCGCCCAACTTCAGGCCATGCAAACACAGCTCCAAGGACTTGCCATGGCAGTCAATGCTCGCCCTGCCAACCTCCAGCAGCCTCAAACACAGGCATACCATCCACCAGCTACCCCACAGTATCAGGCAACGTATAAGCAGCCCTACCAACCAGCCAACAACTACTCCGGCGGAAGAGGAAACAGTGGGCGAGGAGGAGGACGTGGTTTCTACCTCGACAGCGGTACCATAAATCAATATTTTGGACGCGGTCGCAGCGGAGGAGGTCGCTACAGTGCACGTGGGAACCAAGGAGCGAGGATGGGATATCAAACTTCCGGCCAACCCGCGGGATACCAGCAGCCGGCTCGTGGAAACCAGCCCATGAATCCGGTCAAGCGGCACAAAAACTGGAACTACTGTTGGACTCATGGCCATGACATTGAAGATTGGCACAACAGCCAGTCATGCCCGTTACCTCGTATGGGCCACATCCACACGGCAACTCGTGAGAACCGTTGCAGTGGAAGCATGAAGGCAATTCACAAAACGCAGATGTGACTGGTGGGGGCGGAAGGTAGTAATAACAATAGTAACATCAACTTCACTCATAACATGAATCGAGTGATGGTGATCTTCCTTGGCTAGGGTTGTTGAAGGAAATAGAGAGCATCTCGAAGACCTGCTGCTGTGATAGGCATTTGATTACCTACTTGAATCACCCAGTGCTTGTAGAAATGGTACTTTTGTGGGATTTGGTCATAAAGGCGGTCCATGCATAGGATACTCTGCCCAGTATTGGTAGGAGATAATCTTCGTCGGTGTCAATGTGGAGGCGGATATTGGATGGGGTGATGTCTATGAAGATAATTGCAATAAATGCAACAGGAACCTTATCCACTTAACAATCTACCTATCTAATTGACAGGACGGTGGCATAGCAGTTTTGCCTCGCGGCTCGTCAGCTGTTTAACGATAGCGGGGGGTCCGAAGCACTGCTAACAAGCAAAGTAGCAGAGAGCATCGGAATAGCACAAAGAAAGCCACGTACCTGGCGGGAACTGCACTCTCCGTCAGCTACGTGGTGTGTCACAAGTCACAGGAGGCCAATGACGCATAAGGTTACCACTGTTCGGGGCTGGCGCGCGACTTGGTCCGAGGACCGAGCTTTCTTCTGCACTCATAGGCGTTCATGCTCCTCAGGGCTGCGGGATAAGTAGTTTGACGCGTTCTCTTCGGAAAGGCAAAATAAGGGCTGTAGGAAGTCGTTGGTATGGCCACGGGCAAGGAGACGGGAGTAAAAAGGGAGCCAAGGGAGACACGGCATAACAGTCTCTCGCCAACGAATTGGCCGCCTTCACCAAGGAAACGAAGCTGAAATTGGGCTCAAGATCCTTCTGCGCTTATTACAAGAAGACAAACAACTGTGGCCATCCCCTCGAGTTAGCAAGCACGTTGTATGAGCTGCGTTATAGTGGAGCTGCAACCTACCCACCCCAGCTCCCCACCACGGCAGCCCCTCCAGCCGCCGGTGATACATTAGCTGACTCGTCTGCCATCGCTATTCAATTGCCGCCCTCTGAAGCTGCTGCTGCCACCCCTGCTGGGGTAGCTGTCGCTGCCGCCACTGCTGCTGCCGCTACTACCGCCTCAACTGGTGTAGCTGTAAGCCCAGAGTGCATTGTTACCAAAGGCGGAGCCGTGTACTGAAAGGAGCTCTCATCTGTCGCCGTCGTTGCAAACGGTAGCCGCTCCGTGCATTGCAATACCCACTCCCAAGCCCTTTCCTGCTGGCACCTCCTTTGCCACAGCCGCCCAGCTAATTACAAATTCATCCACGGCCTCCACTCCAGCTCCCCATCCTATTAGCCAACAAACTCCTGCCTTTGCCACCACCAAGGAACCTGTGTACATGATCGCACCCCCCTATCCCGGTGCTCCTGAGCCGCCCACTTGATGAAGCAGAGACACGAGAGCTTTGTGACCTAGCGGAAGAGGCCACTTGTCTGGCCCAGTTGGAGAAACGACGCAAGCTTGAGTGCAATCAAACTGTTTTGATTGACTCCATTTGCCCAAAGTCTAGCCTCGGCATCCATCCACTTGTAGCTCCTACAAACTCTACCCCTCCTACCGAACAACCAACAGCTACGAATACCACCAACCAAGCTCCTCCCGCCGAACCTACCCCCGTAACTGTCACCGAGGCTCCCAAAACCCCACCCATTGATGCATCTGAAGCTCTTCAAGTTTTCACCATGGCAGCTTTTGCTCTGTTTGTTGATGCCCCCGCAGCATTCATTGCCCAACACAACCACAACCTCATTGCGCACAAGATGGACAAACTATCCAAAGAGCAGCCACTGTTGAACTCTGCCCAAGAAACAGTTCGTGCCTTGGCCAAAGAAAATGATGATGCCATCCCAAAATCCATTTCCTCGATTGTTAATGAGTCTGTGGATAAAGCCTCTCGTGCCGCCAAATGCAAGCAACAATCCAAGGATGATGAACTTCGCAATATGGTGCACAAACTGCAGGCCGATTCGGTGAAAGAAAAGCAAAAGAGGTTCAAACTTGAACAGGAAAAACAAGCTCTAAAACGCCCAAACGACGGTAGGGCCCAGATGAGGGGCGCCACACAACAGAATCCCAACACCGATCGATCCAACAACTCAACTCGCAATCGCAGGCGCAGACGAAACAAGTCCCAAGGAAAGAACGCGCAAAACGCAACCGTAGGAGCTAACAACGATGGAAGCAACGAGAAGCGAGATCAGCAAAAACAGCATTCCGACGAGAAATCCAACAAGAAGAGGCGCTTCTCTTGGAGAAGGAGCGAGGCTCAGCAGCATTAGCTGCCTCCTCAATCCAAAAACAATTTGGCTTTGTGCCTGATCCCTCAATGTCCACCTTTCAAAATGTTTTTCGCGTCCTTGCTTCATCTTCATCTGGTTCTGATGTTCTCTCTACTCCATCCAATATGGCCTTTCATGATTTAACTGATGGCCAGATTGCTCCAAAGGCTGCCAAGTCCCTTCTAGGGCTTGGCTCGAAATTCATCGTCACTCCTAATTAAACAACGGGTTGTATCCAAGCCACCAGTGAACGTTTTCAAACTGATTTCTACAAAACATGCTACCAGCAACTTTCCGAGACAGAGGCGATGGAAGCAGTGGCCATCCTGGACGAAGAGATTAAAGCCTGGCTGAAAAAATACAAACATGCTATTGGCAAGAATGCGGTCAGTTATATTGAGGAGCACATGATAGCCAACAACAAAAGCCCCTTCGGGCAATTCTACATCCTATACAAAATTCATAAAGAAAAGAAGAACGACTGCTGGACTACTCGTCCTGTCTGCTCTGATGTCACCAGCCTTCCACATGCACTCGACAAATGGGTCAACGAAATGCTAGCTCCCATCAAATAGGCCCAGGACTCTTACTTCCAAGATAGCTTCGAACTCAAGGCTATGCTTGACGGGATGGAACTCCCGTCGAATGCTCTGTTATTTACCAGTGATGCAACTTCAATGTACACCAATATCCGAATTGAACCGGCCCTCGAGAAAATCTCTGAATACCTTTGTGAAAATTCTCACCGGTTCCTGCACATCCAAAACACTCTCCACCTGATATTTAAAAACAACCTCTTCAAACTTGGTGACACCTTTTAGAAACAAATCTCTGGCACTGCCATGGGTACGCCCCAGCCCCACCTTGGGCCACAGTCTTCTATGCTCTGAAGGAGATGGGAATACTCCCTGGGTGGACCGACTATCTCAACTTCTACAAGAGATTTATTGACGATGTCATTGGTGTTTGGCTGGTCGATCCCAACCCTATTAAAAATGAGAGAATGTGGACTGACTTTCAGAGAGATATGAACAGTTGGTTCGGACTTGAATGGGTCTGCAAAGACCCTTCCACTTCGATCGATTTCATGGATTTGACCTTACTATTGTCAATGGGCGCCTTGAAACCACCCTGTTTGTGAAGGAGCAAAACCTCTATCTCTATATCCCTCCACACTCCTCCCATCCTCGCGGTGTCTTCACTGGCCTAATCTTTGGACAAGTCCTCCGCATTAGACGCCTTTGCTCAAAACAGTCGGATGCTGACGATAGAAAAAAGCAGTTTTACTCCCGTCTCCTCCCCCGTGGCCATACCAACGACTTCCTACAGCCCTTGTTTTGCCGTGCCGAAGAGAAAAGAGAATGCGTCAAACTACTTATCCCGCAGCCCCGAGGAGCATGAACGCCGACGAGTGCAGAAGAAAGCTCGGTCCTCGGACCAAGTCTTTTTCCATCTTCAATTCTACCCGGAAAACCCTCCCTCACATGACATCCAACGTCTTTGGCGCCAGCAGGTTTCCCATCCTCCTGGTGAGCCCCCTCTCAACACGCTAAAGAACTTGAGTAATTGTGAGGTAGGTTTTAGCAAGCTTGTGGTCACGTACAGCCGGCCTTTGATCCTTCGGAATAGGTTCTCTGTACGTGACATTCACAATAGGGGAAGACCTGTCTCAGAATACTTGGCCGAGTAGAGACAGTTCTTCCCCTTTTATTTTCAAGCTGCGGAGGCTGGCGCGCTTGAAAAAATAATAATTTGCTGCAACAGTGGTAAGAACCTTATGCGTCATTGGCCACCTGTGACTTGTGACACACCACGTAGCTGACGGAGAGTGCAGTTCCCGCCAGGTACGTGGCTTTCTTTGTGCTATTCCGATGCTCTCTGCTACTTTGCTTGTTAGCAGTGCTTCGGACCCCCCGCTATCGTTAAACAGCTGACGAGCCGCGAGGCAAAACTGCTATGCCACCGTCCTGTCAATTAGATAGGTAGATTGTTAAGTGGATAAGGTTCCTGTTGCATTTATTGCAATTAATCTTCATAGACATCACCCCATCCAATATCGGTTTGCATCGTGCGCCGAATGGATGTAGGCTCTTGATGGGAATTGATCTGCCAGTGAGTACTTTGGATGGGACTTTTCCTGTCATTTGATTGAGATGTAAGAGTGCATAGCACTTGATCCTCTGCTTTGATTTGAATCGTCATGCTATGAACTCGGATTTGCAAAAAATGTTGTAGCCAACAGACCGGAAGCTTAGCTGACCTATCTACCAAGCACCTAGAGAGCTCTGCATCTCAAAGAGTTCAACCGATCAGAGTAGACACAACAATAATGATCAATGTTCCTAATAAGCAGGCGTAAAGGGACAGGTCTTCACGGCTCGGTGCAGGAATGTAAACGTGCACATAATCCTCTGCTCCGATTTGAAAGCCTTGTAGATACCCATGAATGTCTGATCAATAGTTGTAGGCAGGCGTGCTCATTCACAAGAGCCATAGCACATAACCAAGCAGTGGAGAAGTCGGCACGGCACGGGACGGGAGGACAGGAGAATACTCAAGCCTGATTTTGGTGTTCGGGATGATTGAAGCTGATGCAGTTTGTTGCAGCACAGCCTCTAGACTCTAGAGATCTATGATGGTCGACTGCACGGCATGGCGCCACAGGAGGGCAGAATACTAAAGCCTTCGTCTTTCGTCGATGTTGTTTTCCCATTGCATGTAGCTGCATGTGTGAGGCTGGTGGTAGTCGGGGCCACTCTGAATGATCGCTCTGTTTTTTACAGAAGCCAAATTTCAACACACAAGCATTTCAAGAGAGCTCTGCTGTACTCAATGAATTCAACCAAACAGAATAGATTTGGGCAAAATGGACCTATTATGAGTAGGATCGCCGACGCTATTCTCGCTTCAGAACCAGAACACAGAATTCAATCATGACAGCCATGGCCTTTGAAAAGAGCCGCGCCAAGTTGTTGATGGCAATGATGGAAGGCCTTGAGGGCCTTTGTAGTAGTAGTAGTCATAGTTGTATGATTGGTATTCGTAGTAGCAGTGGTAGTAATTGGGTGACGGAGGGGTTGGCAGTTTGGATGGGCCCATCGAGATTGCCTTTCTCGATGGTTGGGCGGTGGGCTACCAAATCAATGGCAATTGGATTGCAGGCTTTGGATGATGTAAAGTAGGCATAGCCGTAAATTAACATCAGTGTGTTCGTAGATAGCTTGCGCCCATCTAGATCTGGCACGGAGTTGGGGCCAATCGGTCTCAAACGGAATCTACAACGATTTGAGACGTCATTCCATCACACAGTGTGCAATCATAGTTACGGGAGATGTACCGGAGCTTGGTTGAACTCGGTACGTTGGCACTCCAGGAATTTAATACTTGGACCAAAGCGTTGATGTTGGAAGAGCGTCTGATCGAATCATGAATCATTTCTCGTTAGTGCCCCAGGAATTGAATACTTGGACCAAGGTGTCAAGCGTTTGAAAATCATCGATGTTTCGAGGAGACAGTATACTCGTTGACACTGCCCTACTGGTTTCAACTAGTCTGTTCCATCTAGCATGAAGGTGATGGAAGACGAGCACGTCAATACAGACGGCGGTGATTGCGGAGACTGCTGGTGTGGTCTTGGCAATTTGAAATGTCGATGTCACTTTGCTATGAGAGCAGCTCGGTTGATCGACACGAGAGTTACCATGCAACAGGAATTGAATACTTGGACCATTGCAACACATCAGGAATTGAATACTTGGACCAATGCGATGAAGGGAACTCTCTAGCTTCGTTTGATATTGGAATGCCGACTTCGTTTGTCTAGACGGGAACCTTGTCTGCTAAATTCGAAAGTCTATCGTCGTAGGTAACTGCGGCGACCCTGATGGCATTCAGGCTATCGAGGAGAAGCTTATTTCCATTTGCGCAAGAGCGCTGAGGCTCATAACCAGGTGAGGTTCACCACCTCTGGGGGTTTGAAGACAGTCAAACAGCTGAGTAGAATACGAACTACTAAAACGAAAGATTATGAGTTTAGTGTTTCTACTCTGTTTGAAATTGAAAACCCAAACTCTTGTGGATACAGAAATGTATCCTCATCTGAAAATGAGTGATTTGCTTAGGAGAATATGATATTCTTGGACCTAATAACTTTAAACGAATGAAAGTAGTAAAACACGATCTGTTTACTTTAAAATACTTGTTATCATTTAGGATCGAGATATGAGTGCTTACACTTCTGTAAGTGCTTACAATACTTGGTATATGTTTTGGTAAGTGACAAAGTGATGCTTTGTCAAAGTGCATCAGATCAGTACAGTACCTACAAGCTTTTAGTATTGGATACCACATGATTACACATTCCGACATTACTTGGTTGATTGTTAGATAGGAGCAGATTTTCGTCCATCATTATCATGTCATCAATTACCTCGAACAATCTCAGTGTAGTGCTCAGTTTTTCTTTGCAACAAGGTCCGACGGTAAGATAGTTGTGAAAGTCCTTCCTGGTTTCTGGTCACTCCAATCTCACTCCCGTCTTTGAGATGATATTATTTCCTACATCAGTTGCTTCAATTCAAAGAAGAGTGCTTAGAAATGCAAATAATAAACACATCACGCGCATGCAAATCAACACAAACTTCGATCATACTCACACAATTTCGAGCAGAAGCACCCTCCCCCTGAGCCGTTCATTGATTTAACACCGACCCCCAACATATCCGCTGTGTGGAAGGGAGTTTCGGGCAGCTGCGGCACCTGGAACATCACCATGCGCACAAAACGACGGTTGTGCATGGCAAGCTACATACCTGATGTTGCCGTGTTGGTATCTCAGCTGATCGAGCGGCTGCGGTCGCCAAGGGGGTCGCAAAGTGATGGGGCTGGGTCAGCAGAAGAGCCCTGTAACGTTGGATTAGCAGCCGGGGTCGGCTTCACAATAGCAAGCGATCGGCGGAGGCTCGTAACATGTTTGAAGTATTGCAATTTCGTGGTCGTGGAAAAAGTACTGGTCGTGACTGGAATCTCTTCCAACACAAGTCGTTTTTTGCGAAGCCAGTCCTCTTATCACCATGGTCATTCCCTTGGCGGGAGAAAAGTTAGTGAGGGGACATTCTGATCTGTCCCAACAGATAATCAGGTAAATGAGGGCTGATGTATTTGAGATTCAGACTAGCCCCTTGAACAGTTCGCAACCACTCTTCTTCAACATTGAGTGAATTTTAGTCATTTGTGTTCGATTTGGTTCGATTAGTCATTTTGTATGATCAAAAATCGTGATTGACGCTGGTGGTGCTATCTACTATTCACAGAGATCTTGTGTTAGGGGTGTGGCGCTTCCCCAATCAGGATAGTGAGCCGGGCTGTTCTCAGCTGTTACGGATACGATCACCAAGCGAGTGCGAGGCCGTTTTGTCAGAAGATTGCTGGGAGATATAATCTCAGCACTCAGCAGACAACTCGGGTGCTGCGAGCCACGCGCTAACGGTTCCTGCGATTGCCAATTAACTCAGGAGAGGGCTCTCGGTCTAGATAGAGAGGGAGAGAGCCCGAAGAAGTTTGTCTCGAGCCTTCGTGAGAGCACTAATCTGCCTTGTAGATACCAGCCCCGAAACCTCCACAGATCAACTGCTGTTAACAATAACAATGGCTCCATACAACAACACAAACACAAGCTCTGCCTACACATTCCTCCCAAAGGTTTATGAAAAGCCAGGCATAATCGATTTCATACACGGGTTGCCACGATATGGATTCGGAAATAATGTCGTCGATTTCTTTTCGGGTGGTCAAGATAAGAGTGGTTATGTCAAGGGGTAAGTTCGCATATAACAACGTGCCTATTGGTCGATAATATTTCAAAGGAATCTGTCACATCTAATGTTCGTGTATTCTCATACAGCGTGGTAATATCATCCTGCGTCCTCCTGGTCTTCTTCTTCCTGTGGTGTCTTTGCCTCCTTCTCTTTAAAATGTACTTCCCCTCTTCGTTTCTATCTGGTTATCTCGAACCTCCTGACGAATCGGCGTTAGATCATCATCACGACAAAGTTAGACAAGAACAAGATGATGACGAGACAAGCTCCACACACTCAAGTGGAGACAGATCACAAGAGAGCAGAGAAGAAATTATGTCTATCGATTCTACAGTGTTTTGGAAAGATCCGTTAGAGGCTTATGGTGAGGAATTGAACATGGCCATAATTGCACGTGAACAAAAGCGTGACGAGGAGTTGGCACGGAACAAACGGCGATACCCTGAGGAGTTTTCGACTACCACCAATGGGAGGATTACTTTAGTTACTACTCCTGATCGTGATTCATCTCAGAATGGACAAGACGCATTGTTTCGGGTGGATATTCCCCGTCCTTTGAGATTGAGGCTCCTCCGAACTTATCATGATTCCATCGTCTATCCTGATGATGTGAACAATCCCCAGACCATGATATATGAATTCTTCACATGGAATGGCATTCGTAGAGATGTTAGGAGATATCTCGAAAGATATCGTGCCAGCATGGAGAGGGGGGAAAACTCCGCTCTAGCTCTGGTGGAGTATGATGGCGATGATGCAGACAGCATTGACTCAGCAGACCCAATTACTTTAGATGTTATTGCATATGAGCAAGCTGCCGATGAAGAACTCCAACGAATGATGCACAAGGCGCCCACTGTCTTTTCTACGGCCACCAATGGTTCCATCCAACTGGTGACTGCGCGGGGCAAAGACAAGAAGTACCGTATAGTTATACCCAGAAAGTTGCAGCCCAAGGTGCTCAAGACATATCACGATTCATTGATCAATCCCACCCCAGAAAACAACTTTGAGAAAGTGCTATATGTGCACTTTACTTGGAATGGAATTCACGGTGATGTAGACGACTATGTCAGGGAGGGGGGCTTGACTCAAGAGATGCTCGAGAGAGACCCAGAGGCTTGTGAGCGACGAGAAGCTCGCAGAAGACGAAGGGAGGCCAAGGCAAATTTAGAAGACGAGGGCCACATCAGTAACAAGAAGAAACGGCCGAAAGATAGGTTACGGAAGGCGGACGAAGATAGAATTGAGTCAGGAGAACAGCACGAGGATGATGAATCCTACCTGGAAGAATCTGAAGCATCTAGCAAGCCGATCGGCCTCGATGAAATTGCCCGAGAGCAAAAGAAAGACAAGGAACTCCGTCATCTCAAGAAAGAAGAGCCATTCGTGTTCTCCACAGTGCGATACGGCAATACCTTGCTGACCACCGCGCAGAACTTTCGCGATAACAAGTATCGTATCGTAATTCCACGAAGCTTGCAAGGAAGAATGCTAATGACTTACAAGGAGTGCTTGCTGAACCCCACCCCAGATCGAAACTTCGATACACTGCTATACAATCATTTCACATGGAATGGTATCCACGATGATGTAGACTACTTTGTCAAGAGCCAAGGCAGGGTACCAAAGAAAGAAGACGAAAGCCAAACGAGTGATCTGATGAGACCGCTGAAGTTACTCAAGACTCCTAAAGAGGGCAAGCCGAACAACAATCATCACAATGCTAGCCCAAGGAAAGAAAGACAACGGCTTGATGACGCTGCCGCTGAAAAGTTTGAGGCAGAGTATGACAAGTTCGATCGGAAGCTGAGACGAATACGGATTGCCTTTTTGTTGAGTGGTTTTCTCATGATTCTATCGAGTATATTGTTCTTAGAAAAGGGCGTCAAGCTTGTGTTTGAATCAGTGAATGATGCGAGTGATGGACTACAGGTATGTGTCGTATTATGCAAACTTGGCCTCGAGAAGCCATCAATCTATCTCACTATGTCGTTCGACTGCAGCTGATTGAGAATGTACTTCACAAAGGAGAAAGAGTATCAAGCCAGTACCTGGAAACCCAAGCTGACATTCAAGATACAGCCAAGCAAATAGGAGTCTACAATACATCTTCGTGGTGTACTGCTGATCCAACCAATAACTTTGCTGTTCAAATCAGAGATAAAACGTACATGGTTGGCATTTCACTGAGAGACACTGCGTTGAAAATAGAATCCACCGTAGAGGGCATTCAGGCGGACATGCATCAAATGATGGACAAGGTAGAGCAAGTTGACAAAAATCTGAATGAGATCCACACATACATGACCATTGCCAAGATCATTGTCATTTTTATCATCAGCATTGTGCTGTGTCTAATGCTGGCATGTGTATTGGCATGGGTGGAAAAGCTGCACCGCGTCCCAGTACTGATGGACAACTCATTTATCTTTCCGACCTTGGTGTTGCTGCTGATATTGTTTTGGTGTTTTACAACACTATCTCTTATTGGAGCAATGGCCGGAAGTGACTATTGTACAATGCCAGACGAGAACACTGTGAACATACTCGTCGAAAAACGAGATGCTCTCAGCCCATTAATGTTCCTCGCTCTGATGTACTATGTCACAGGATGCATCCCCGAAAGAATGCCAACAGACTTGAATGAGTTATCCACGGCATTGTATGCAGTTGGAAGTTCGATTCATACAATATCCGGCGAGGCGACAAATGCAATCCAAAGTTCCAATATAGCTCAGCAATGTGGAGGTGACGGCACCAACCAGTTAACAGAGTTGTTGGGACTCGTTGATGCATCTGTGCATGAAGTATTTGATTCTCTGTCTGAAGTAAGAGAGCTACTACAGTGTGAGAATTTCAACCCCATTTACACAACATTTGCGTATGAAGGTGAGTCAATGCAATTCTGGAAATAACAGAATATGTATGCATTTACTAATATCGTGTTCCCATTCATCACAACACAGCGTTATGCGAGAGTGGGGTGGCGGGATTATCTTGGGTTTTCTTCAGTGCACTAAGCATGGGAATCTTTGGAATGTTGATGGTCACTTTGAGAGTGGCAGTTGTTCAATTCTGAACCACATGAACATATTGAGTTGTGATTCAACGAAAGTAAAAGTAAGAGGGAATACCCACTTGTGTAGTAATATGATGGAATGATAATATAGGCTCATATTAACTTCTTAACGAATGATTATCTTGGATAATATTTGCTTGACCAAGCAATGATGGAATGATAATATCATAATACAGCGTTCCATGAATTCCCTACTTATAAAAGCGAATTGGCTGCAATACAACACATGCAGGACTTTTCCCTTCTTCAACGAGCATACGTAATTTCTGTATTTCTTCCTTCATCTGGGTCACTTTCTTTGGCGAGCCCCATTCTTTGTAGCAGCTTTCAGCCTGTCTGTACAAACTTATGGCCTTGTCAAGATCCGTAGCACTACTCTTCTCACGGTAGTGTCTTGCCGAGAGTTCGCACGCAAGTCCCTGCAAAGAATACACACAAAATTGAAGTTAAAAAGGAAGACTGTGTAATGACCATAATATTAAACGATAAATCCTCACTTCTTCGTGGATAAACCTAGATGCCTGGGCTGCTGTGATTGACATGTCGTATCGAACTTCTTAGAGTTGAAAGACAAATGGATGCGGTCATGTGAGTCAATGAATATGTAATATGTAACCATCATGAATCAAATGTTTAGTCTCACCTGCTTCTCTGTATTTGCCCTGGATAGATAGCTTTTCGGCAAGCAAAAGGGAGAGCTTTGCCTTGAAATTCCATTCAGAAAATTTAGATGCTGCAATAAAATCAGAAGGAGAGGTTTTAGAACCATAGGACTTGGCATTTGTATGGAAGAAAGCGACAGTGGTGTTGCTTACCTTTGTCTAAAACTGAGATGCAACTCTGGAGAGAAGATATGCGCGTTCTATTACTCTTCTTACGGCGGTACAAACCAGCGTGCGCGAGCCCATTGTAGTAATTTATCAAGATAGTACGCCAAGGCATCCGGTCCTTTTCGTCCATGTGCAATCCATCCCATTTCTTCATCAAGAATTCAACTCTCTCGTAATGACCAAGATAGACGGCGGGAAAGCATAACTGAATTATGTGAATCGATGTAGCGTCTGTGATCTTACACTCATCTGCATTTGCTGGTGAGGTTGATGTAGCCGCCCCTTCATCACATAGACCAGTGATTGTATCTTGATACCACTGCATGTAAGTGGCCAGTACGGGATGAGAATGCGTCTGGGCCAGCTTCTGAAAGTAATCTATCTGTTTCTTCACAACATCAAGCTTTTCTCCGCCATCAATCATTCGCGGGATCATGAAGTAAACATTGGAAAATGCACCTGATGTATTACCTGTGACACAAATCGCGTTTGAGAATAGCATTATCTCAGAAGATTTCACGTCGCAGACTCTACCTCACCGATTTGCATGCCGACTTCATAGGCTCTCCTGTGCATCTCAACGCAAGCTGAGATTGCAGGAATAAACGGGTGTCAGATTCTTTAGGACTACTTGTGATTGGTTACAATGGCGAAACAACGCACCTTGTATTGGTTCAGACAAACATGCTACAAGGCCATAAATGACAAGACTGTGTCAACAGGATCAAGGCTTGTTGAGTTTGCAAGAGATTGGCACTTCAAATCATATCGACATGCAACTCACTATGTAGGCGGAAGTTCGTTTTCGTCTTCGTTCTCGTTGAGGAATTGAAGTGCGACCTTCCCAAACCTGAGCGCCTCTCGGCAGTTTCTTTCGCCAAATCCATGGACAAGCACTGCGGAGTCTGAGCAGGAAACATAAATCAGGCAGTTAAGATACATCAGATCAGATCAGGAAATCAAATCATTACCATTGTTCGACATATCACTTACAGAAACCCAATGCAACAGGAGTGTGTCTGCAGATCACTTTCTGGTTGAGGCAGTAGCTCACCCAACGTGAGATGTAGTAACTACATAAAAGACCCCTGGCTCTTCTATCCTCTATATCGCCTTTCGTGTACGAGACAAGAGCAAGGTGGTAATAAAACCTCATGATTTCAGCACTTGAACTTTGCTTGCATGTTGTGCGTGGCATACTCAGCATTTCGGAGCTCGATATGAACGATGTATTAAATCTTGTCCTTGCGAGCTCTATTGATGAACGAAAGGAAAGTTGTGTAAATGAAGTGATTTTCAATTGAGAAGTCAACGTGATTGAGTACTTGAACGTACCAATAAGTTGCATGACGGCTGACCTTGAAATTCCGTCATCCGAAGGAACGTCTTCTCCCAACAATTTCAGCGTTTTACAACATGTGTGGAAGGCAAGGGAAGGATCGTCTTGATGATGTTGCAACATTCTAACAAGAAGGTCATATGCATCCAGTTTGTCCTCGAGGCATTTCCCTCTCTGATCAATCTCATTCAACGCGGATTTTGCTACATCAATTGCACCGCATGGATAGGCAGCTTTTGCAAGTTGATAATGTAAGCTGAGGGCGAAGCCATAGTGCGTGTTCCAAGAATCAGCGGAGAGGAGAGATTGAGCAGCCTGCATATATCTAAAAGAACCACCAAAATCCCATCGCTTCATAGACGCCAGACCAGCTTTATAATTCAATTCGGCAACCGACATACGTTGCAATTCTTCACTGATCAATGAAGGAACTCCGTAATTAATTTGTTCGATGATAGTAAACAAATTTTCCTCATCCTCGTCACCATCTCGAGAGACACAGCTTGAATATAGACACATCCCAATCTCAAAGTGAAACCTCTTTCTTTCAGCGTCGCCAATCAGCTCGTATGAAGCTTAGTAGTTCAAGTGAGACCATGTTTGAGATGGGCGTGAGGCGTGCCAGGCGCAATCTGTAATCGCATAATTGCCACTTACCTTCGCGAACTTTGTCATGCGAGAACTTGTAATGCTTGCCATCAAAATCAATGAACCCTTCTTTTACAGCATTGTCGATATCTACTTGCAGCGTAGAGTATTGATCAGTTTCTGACAGAGACTGAACGATAGAAGCCAGGACCTTGATGCCGAAGCACGAAGCCACTTTGAGAGCCATCTGGGAGTTCATGGGGAGTGTACTCATTTTGGCAGTGATTAGTTGGAGTACGTTATCGGTCATAGGCACATCACCAACTTTGTCCACGTCCCAAAGCCATTCCTTTTGGCGCAAGCTGTAGGACACCAGGCCTTTGTCAACGAGAGTACGGAGAAATTCTCCGACATGATATGGATTGCCTCTAGTTTTTCGGTACACCACAGATGACAACGGGGCACACAGCCTAGGCACAATCCCAAGCGCATCAGAGACCATCAGGTTAACACTATTTTCAGGTATTCCGTCAAGATGTATAGTTGTCAGTGACGTGTTCAAACTTAATAGTGATCCTAAGAAATCCGGCATTAGTTGGCCATTTTGAGCATCGTCGTTTCGATAGCTGCCCACCAAGAGCTGGTAGAAGAATTTGAGTTAAAACAGCAAGCATTACCAACACTAAATAAAGCAACACACGCACCAACGAAGTTGAATCTTCGTTACCAGTAAGCATCGTATGCACAAGCCTCAGCGATGTTTGATCTGCCATTGATAACAAAAAAAACATTTAGACAACCAATAACCGATAACATGATCAGCGCAAGAAACGTACCAGCCCATTGTAAATCTGAGATATGTGTACAAACGCATATTTGATGAGGTATTTGAATGGAATCAAAATATACAATTAATAATATCAGCCTTGCCATCTAAGAAAAGCACCCCGGGCCCCGAACAAGCTGAAAGAACTTTCATGAATCGTTGTAATAAGAGGCATAGACTCATGAAGTTCATATTGACATCAAGTTCAGTGTTCATTGATTGTGTCGACACATTCGGAGAAATGAACAGAAGAACACTAGGCAATACTCGAGCCAGGAATTGGAAGTTTGTACCCAGTTCGCTCATCAGATTCATGTATATCATATTGAGGTGTTCGATTGGTTTTGAGCGTGCAAGCTGGATTGCAATATCATCAAATGCTGACATAACAACGTTTATACAACTGGCCGATATGGAAGCGTTAGCTACTCTGAATCAAGAAGAGACGCTATGAATTCAATGTCATGTAACTGACCTTTGAGTAGATATCTCGTCAAACTTTCGTTGGACAAAGTACCCGCCAGTACTCTTGACGCTTTCGATAGCACTTTGCACGAGTGCTGTTTTCCCGCTCCTGAGGCGCAATATGAGAGTATTAAAGCACTAAGCACGGATTCAGACGGTTCAACTTAGCAGCCTACACAGCAAGCAGCTTACCCAGAGTGACCACTGATCATTACAACTTCGCTCATCCTAGTCGAAGCAACACGGCAACATGCATCCACAATCTTGGCCGTATCTGCCGAACGCCCAAAGAGCCTTCCTCCGATAGAAATGTGATGATTTGCTTGATACGTGCGCTCAAAGAGCAGCGTGGGCTCTAGAAAAAGCAAATGGACTTCATCTGTCATATCTTCGAGTGACTTGAAAGCGCTGTCTGGACGAAAAATACCATCACCGCAAGAAAGTAGATCCCGAACAAGCTAGAAGAGGAAACGTAAGACTTAGTTAGTAACGAACATTGTCATGCCATAAGCATCTTCGCGTATGTAGCCTACCTGTGAAATGGATGCAGGATATCCATAATCAGTAAGGGGGCGAAACTTGTGACTTGCTCTCAGTTCTCTCTGACAAAAGGGGTCGTCATCTCGTGAATTGATCGACGCCTGCAAAAATGATACGTCCCTTGGTTGTTTCTTAGCAAGTTGTATCGCATCTACGTCTTCCGTGTCGGTGTCTTCACCAAGCTCGTTCTGTTGAACTCGTTCTCCTGAGAACAAGAAATGGAGCAACTCCCCCAAAGCACAGCATAGCTGGGTCTCAACCGATTCAAAACCTGTCTGCCTATGAGGAAACGGCGCATCAATAACAGCTGATACATTTCTACCCATCAAACTGTCATTGTAAGCATCACTGAAGCTATCTGATGCTGGTGTGGACGAAACAGCTGAGACGTTTCCACTTGTAGATGAGACGAGCTGTACGGCTACCGGAGGGTTGATCATGAAAATACCAACCACCTCCCAGCCTGTGTTATTGTTGTACGTATTGGTACACTGATGAGATGATTCGCGAACGATTAAGTTTTCAACACTGCATGATTCTTGAGCAGGCTTCGAAGATTGCAGCAATTTGCCAATGCCATATGCTACACTGAGTTTCCTAAGAACGGAAGCTTTGTGGTCTTGTAGTGCCCTCATTTTCTCCATCTCGATCCACTCTACAAGCGGCAGAGATAAATCATTCCACTGATCTGATTTTAGAGACTTATTGCAATTCCAAGATATCCGTGAAGCTTGCTGTTGTGGTTGCATGTATTGCTGCTGCATTAGACTTGTGTTGACACTTGTTTGGTCACTTGTGTGTTGTTGAGCAGCAATACTAAATCCGCTACTTATAAATGGTTGTTGCATATAATTGCAGGCATGGCTCAAGTTGTTTGGGCTCTCATTCGTAGATAATTGTATATAATTGCTGCCAACGTTAGTTAATGCGGAAGCAGCAGCTGCAGTGTCCCCTATTGTAGCACCATGATAGCCAGCTGGAGCAGTGGATCCTATTGCAGCATCCTGATAGTCAGCTGGAGCAATATCACCGGCAGTTCGAAAAGCTTCCAGTGCTTCAAGTATATCGTAATTTACAGTGCTACTAGATGCAACAACTTGACCAGGGTCCAGGATCAGATCCTCTGCTTCACGAGCAGAAATGTCTGGAGTCAAGAAACCATCATCACAATGGAGTGGAGATTCCCCCCCTTGAAATTGGATTCCATCATATTCTTGAACTCCAGAGATTGATTGCTCATTTTCTCTAGGCTTATCATCTGTAACGCGACGAGAGAGAGCCGATTCTTCGCTATCATCTTCTGCAGGGAGATATAAATTGTCAAAGGCACACCCAAATTGAGAGCCCTCGTCTGGAAAGATGGGGCCGTCAAACTGGAGGGCATCGATTGTCTCCGTTCGTGGATTTGACGTGAAGTGAGAAAGGTTGTTCTCATATAAGCTCTTGCTCTTGTTTTGCAATGAATTGGACGCAATGTTTGATCTGGGTGATTTCTCCTTCTCGTTAGAGAAGAAACCGTCGAATGGATGTGGGGGCATGTTAATCTACTGTGTCCGTTTAATAATAGAAATACAGAAATACTGTTTCGATTCCCTCTTGATTAGAATCCAAGCTTGGGCAAGAGGGATGAGCAGTGAAGTTTTTAATCTTGCCAGAGCTGGTTGGTGGTCTTTGGTGGTGGTGGTTATCCAAAACTTTCGTAACACACACGTGATTATTTTTGCAAAACTCAACAAAAAAGCAGTGCACAAACACAATCAAACATGATTATTTTTTGCAAAAAAGGCAACGAAAAGGAACGTGCAAAAGGGCGACAGAATGATTGATTGCTTTGATCTGAGTGCTGAGTGCTGCCTGTCTCGCACCCATACCAAGAGCTGATGACAAATCATCCGACGGCTCGGAACCAGGAGCTGGTAGGAGGGAGAGGAGGCGGCGAAGGGGAGCTCTTCTGCCTGCCCACATCCATTCAAAGGGGACAGCACAGCTCTACAAGAGCACGACAGGCAAGTCTGCAAGAGGAATGAAGCTCTTCCAAATCCCAGTCATCTCCACCGACAGCACGCCTGGCCTTATCAAGCTCTCGCTGGAGAATCCAATCTGTGAAAGTGCCTTTTGCTCTCTGCATGAAGTAGGAAGGAGGAGATGGAACAGTATTGTTCATGTTGGTGAGTCTTCATCTGTAATGACAGCTCATGGCAACAAAGGCAACTTCCACGCAGCTATGTCCAAGGACAAGAAGGATGGTCAAATCAAGCATTTCAACAAGCTGCAGCAGTTGGCAACGAAGGAGCCAAGGGCCACCAGGTACATCAGAGATACTATTGGCGGGTGTGCATCAATCAGAGGGGATGGTGACACAATCAACGACCTGTACCTCCCAGCTTCCAATGGCTATAGGCCATGTTACTCTCGGTACTGTCACGATCTTGGCTACATTGTGAGAAATAGGGGAAAGCAAATGAAATATCAGTGGGCTGGTGACGGTGATCCTCCTGAGTCTCCTCCATATGAGTCCTTCCCATGCTACTACTACTTCTGGAAGGAGCAGTATCCTCACCTTAAGGTAAAGGGTAAAGCCGAGGATATTTGTGGCTTCTGCTGGCATATTGCAAATGCAAACCGTCATCGTTACGAACTATCAACTTCTGCCCTCATTCAAATGGCTGACTCTCCAGCCATTGCAGGAGTCTTTACCATCATCCATATTAGAGGCACCTGGTGAGCTTGAAGCCAAACCAGCAGCAGAGAGCAATTCACACACCAATCCAGCAGCAGCAGAGAGCAATTCACACACCAATCCAGCAGAAAAGGCCGGTTCAGATGATAACCCTGACAATCAAGAGTACTTCAGTGACGAAGAAGAGGAGGGCAATGCAGCAACCACTGGCGAAGAGGAGACTGACGTAACAACCTATAAACTAACAACAACTGATGCTGCTAATGAAGATATAAGTAGAAACAAGGATTTAATGCTTAAAGCCGCAGTGCATGTCAAGCTAGAGCAGATGCTCATAGAAAATGTTATCAAGAGGCAGTCAAAGAAGCAAGAGAATGCAAGAAGAAAAAGTTAGATCATTCTCAAATATGCTTCACTGTTGCATTAGATGCTGGTCAGAACTTGGAAATGCCTAGCATGAAAGAGGAGCAGCCAGGGCA
>JALLPI010000183.1:0-27608 GCA_036939935.1 Cyclotella atomus | reverse complement strand
ATCAGTTGCTGCTGAACTATGTCATGACCTCCATATGGATCCAATGAGTGATGTTCCAATGTGCATCCAGCTTGTTGTGGCCTATCTGTGTCACCTTGTGCTCTGTTCTGGACAGATGGCTGGGAAAAGTTTTGCAGTGTGCAGCAAACCTAACAAAAAGAGATTGTTTTCAAGTACAACACCTTATCAGTTGCTGCTGAACCATTTCATTTCCTCCATATGGATCCAATGAGTGATGTTCTGATGTGTAAACAGCTCCTGGTGGCCCATCTGTGTCACCTCATGCCCTGTTTTGGACTTTTGCTTGGCAAAGTTTGGCAGGTGTGCAGCAAACCCAAGCCAAAAGTGATGGTGTTTATTCAGCCACGACAAATTATGAGTTGCTGCTGAACCATTTCATGTCCTCCATATGGATCCAATGAGTGATGTTTTAATGTGCATCCAGCTTGTTGTGGCCCATCTGTGTCACCCCATGCCCTGGTTTAGATTGCCGCTGTTGGTTGGAATGAAAAGGTGTACAGTAAATCCAAGCCAAAAGTGATGGTGTTTCCAGCCATGAGCCACGACACCTTATCTGTTGCTGCTGGTCCAATCTATATGGGTCAAATGCGTTAGTTTGTTGCTTTTGTTCAAATGACTTGTTCTTATGGTCAGTATTTGGAGTACTCAGATCATGTAGAATCCTAAAGTCTATATGATACTTATGCTCTATTTTTTGTAATACAAAACAACTCATGACTGATTGGTCTATTTGAATCACCATCCTCTTATTTCCTTTGAAGACCAAGTTTCATTGTACTTGGTGTTGCTGATGCATTGAAGCGAAAGCATTACGTCGGCTCAAGATGGCAAGTTGGTTGATTGCTCAGTTGCGGTTGTACATTGTCTACTGTCCTGCGGTGCCAATTGACAGGGATATTTCCTCCTATCTGACTTCAAAAGTGACTCTGTTCTTGTAGCGCATTGCAACAAATTCTTCTTGTCTTCCTCGCCTGTGATTTGGCAGACAAACTTGACATTGACCTTCACATGATGCATTCAGAGCTCATAGCCACTGGTCTTCTCCATGAATATATATAACTACTTATTAAAATCACACTTAAACTAACTAACAACAAGCATGGTCCGGAGGCATAAGTTCCTTCCTTCTCCTTGCTCTTGCTCCTCCTCTGCTCCACCCTTGCGCAGCTATCTTCTCACTTTCGTTGCTCACTTCAATTGCGGGTTGATTGTCAAGTCCTGCCATCAACAAACCTAAGCCAATCACGTCAATTCATCTTCTGCTGAGTTTTGGCTGAATGTCTGTTGGTTGGTTGTAGAGTTTGTTGTTTCTTGTTATCACCCTCACTTCCATCATCTTCTTTTTGTACTCTTTATTGACAATGTGCCACAGGTGTGACCTAGAAAGGACTGATCAAAGGAATAGTGCGGTTGGGGCCATAATTAATTGAGGGGGAGGGGGATTGAGAGCAAGTCATGTTTGAGTTGGGATGAGAAGTGTGTTCGTTAGGCTGGGAAGTTTGGGAATGATGGGAGAAAAACTTGCTCCGCCTGACAGCTTAAGCTTAACTGTGGCATAAATGGCCTGTAAGTTTGGAAAGGCAAGAACCAAGCTTAGTATTATTGCTGAAATCAACACCAACAGGTTCAAGCCCATCTGTGACAGTGCCAATTGAAATTGATTTCAAATTGTAACTATTACATTTACAAATGTAGCTGCATAGGGCACTATGGTTATCTTTTAAAAATAGGTAGTGATAAGAAGTTCTTCTTGAAAATACTGGCATCTTTGGAAATATCTGATACATCATTTCATGTTTATGCACAGCTCCTTTCACTTTCATTTTCATCAACACTAGCCGATCAGATTGATAGTGATACCGATAGAAGATAGAACAACAAAGAACAGCATCACACCATTAATTATGAGTTTATTTCTTTATAGTTGTTTCTTATGTTCTGGGCTTTGCTTCATTCGTTCCTTGTTGCAACCGGAGTGAACGAGTTCGCGTTATCCAAGCCATAATCAGGTGGCAGTCGCGGGTGGGGTTCCGTGACTGCTGTAAAGAGGTCTATTTAAAGCAGAAGCATCCTGTAAGGTTTACAGACAGACCGATTTTTTGCAAATGTCCGTTATTCACGGAGGTTAATGACCCAAGTCTTCAAAAATTTAGTTAGTGCGATTAGACGTAAAAATCGAAATTTTGGCTACCAATGTAAGGATAATGACCGCATGTGGGTGTAGACGTAGTGAAAGTTGAGGTTTGTCATCTTCTACACCCAGCCAACAATACAGAAGTGAGAGGTGCGTGAGAGAGAGGCAGGCGAGGTCTAATAAGGTGAAGGCAATCGAATAGCCGCTGCGGCGAGTGTGTGCTTTTGTTAGATTGTTCTATTGCCAGTTCACAAGGGTGTTGCATGCAATGAGTCAAATGGAAGAGTTTGCAGCGTCTGATTTGTTGTGCGTGCCTCTGTCTGCCGATGCGAAGAGTGAGGAGGGCAGGGTCGATGGCCGTGGCCGGGCGGCTGAGTTATTGGACAGCGTAGGTCCAATGTCGCAGCAACATTAAAGACACATTCACTGGATGTCGTAGTCCCAGCATCATACCTTTTTCGATCCTACACCACATTATCAGCGAGAGCGTGGGTGTGTTTCTCTATTTGTTGGCCCTGTTGCTGGAGGGGGGCGAGGCACATCATTTTGTATGATGCGACACTCTGCTTGCTTTTCGTGTCCTTTTCTGACAACTTGAACTGTTGATGGCCCAAAATCCCGATAATGGGTCAATGGTATGTCCAATATTATTATACAAATTTACCTTTCACATATTCAGCATTTAATGCAATTCTCTTACTGATGTTTTTGGCTTTTGTTCTTTGGCTGGATTTGTGGTTGCTTATTGTGTGGCAAGCATCATGGATGCTTCTAAGCGACAAAAGACAGATTTTACAACTACACAAAGCAATCACATCAAGATGCACTCTCATCCTGATGATGCTGCTTGCAACAGACGCATCGGACTCAGTAATCATGAACAATGTGAGCAGCATGAAAGAGTCTTCAGACTCTTCGACTTCGCTTCAGAACCTACATCCACCAAAGCTGAAAACAACGATTCTCCATTGAAATCTATCCGGGGAGCAGCGTCCGCTGTCTTTGGTGGCATTTGGTCAGCACTTGATTCTGCTATTGCAATTCTTAACGAAGACATGAATATGGAAGATTCTGCTGCAGAAACGGTAGGACCAAATGATGATGGAAATGATGGTGAATCGTCGATGTGCATGATGTCTGAATCAGCTGAAAGCTGTTCCGAAGAGGACACCAATACATTGAAGATATCACCGACTGTAGTTGCAAATCCGAGTAAAGTCACCGACAATTGTACTGCTGTCAGTGAGTCATTGTCAGGTATGTACCAATTCTTTGATTTTCAATAAACAGTACTACTACTATCCACCCAATCAAAATACTTTGTTTTACGTCTCACTTTGTCTTCCTTTACGCGAAAGTTGCAAAAAAGACCGTTCTGTCAAATACATTAGATGTTGGAACACCAACTCCTGTAGAATCAAAGCTTTCTCTGTCAATGATGGGAAAATGCTTAGCTGGCAGTAGGTTCTTTGCAGATCCATTTAAACAGAACAATGTTTCTTTCATGAACGATGACAATGTCCATTCTGACTATTGTGTTGTTAACAATGAGAGTTGCAGAGGCGAAACAAGTGATGGCTGGTTGGTTGTGAGCGACGAATAGATAAGTCCACGCCTGATGCATTTTAAATCATAGATAATGGACTATGGGTAGACCGGTCACATGCACGAAGGACGATGCAGGTCAAGAGGAAAACGCGATATGTGCGAATTGAATATGCGTACTTCTATGGTAAAGATAAGATGTTATGTAGTCTGTGACAAGTGTGCTTCATTAGTGCTTTCAGAAGTCTTACATCAATCATCAAACTTATATTATTTTCACACAACACTATTCACTACTCTACTAACAAGAGCCCTTTAGCTCGACTTGGGAACAAATGAGGCAATTCCGGTAATCTCACGTCCCAAAATCAAGGCGTGAATATCATGAGTACCTTCGTAGGTGTTAACAGCCTCCAAGTTGTTCATGTGCCGAATAATATGATACTCATCCGAGATACCATTACCTCCAAGCATATCACGTGCTGTCCTGGCAATGTCCAAAGATTTGCCACAGCTGTTTCTCTTGATGAGTGAAACCATGCTCGGCGAAGCCATCTCTTGCTCCATCAACCTCCCAACTTGATGGCACCCCAATCGTGCCAAATGAATCTCCGTTTCCATATTGGCCAGCTTCAACTGGATCAACTGGTTGGCTCCTAAAGGAGAACCGAATTGCTTTCTATCCAAGACGTACTCACGAGCACGATGGAAGCAATCTTCCGCAGCACCCAATGCTCCCCAGGCAATGCCGAATCGAGCATTGTTCAAACAACTAAAAGGTCCTTTGAGACCAGTCACGTTTAGTTCATTAGACGCAGGGACACGTACGTCCTCCAAAAAGATCATTCCGGTAGCACTGGCGCGGAGACTGCCCTTCCCTTCAATTTTGGGAGCATCCAATCCAGGCGTTCCTTTCTCAATGAGATAGCCCTTGATTTTACCCTCTTCATTACGAGCCCAAACAATGAACACATCCGCAATTGGTGAGTTAGTGATCCAGTTCTTAGATCCATTGATTACAAATTCATCAGTTCCCGCATCATATCGTGATCTAGTCTCCATAGAAGACGGATCTGATCCATGATTAGGTTCAGTCAATCCAAAGCATCCGACCATATTTCCAGATGCCAATTCGGGCAAATACTTCCTCTTCATTTCTTCACTCCCAAAGGCATAGATTGGATGCATCACAAGTGAGCTCTGCACACTCATGGCAGAACGATAACTAGAGTCAACACGCTCTACTTCTGTGGCAATGAGCCCATAGGAGACATAACCTAGACCGGCACCACCGTAATATTCTGGAATGGTAGGACCAAGCAGACCCATTTCTCCCATTTTGCGCATATCATTGTGATCGAATGGAGTTTCGGTACGGTTAGCCATGAGGATTTGGGGTTGGAGCTCTTGCTGGCAGAATGAATGAGCTGCTTCTTGAATCGCCACCTAAAAACAATTGTGCAGTTGATTAGTCATCACAAGATATGAATTTTGGACGGTATGATATCAATGCATAAGCATCAATCCATCAAGAAGTAATATCTAACTTGCCTCCTCTTCAGTCAACAAACTCTTGAAATTCAAAGGATCTTCCCAGTCGAACTTGCCCCCAAACGAATTCTTCTGCTTGGGAGGCTCATCATCTGCATGATCATGCGGAAGAGAGGCAAATGTCGCTCGCGATGCTGCCGGTGCACGTTGTGCCGCTCTGGCGACTTGTCTTGTTGCTTGGGGTAATGCTCGTGTTAGGATCATGCTGTATGTTGTACTTGTGCGTTGTGTTTGGTGCGATGCCGGATACAGTTTTGCAATACAAGCTGAGAATTATTATGTGAATGCAATCAAGTTTTTTTTATGAAGATTGCTCTGAACCGTCAAAAAGGAGTGATCTCTCTCTCTAGAGGCTGATTGATTGTCGGCAATCTGGCGAAAGGGATTGTGTTGACGCCTTCGTTATGTTCGGAGCGCTACTGTTATGATTGGCCTAAGCTTTTGATGGGATCGAAGATGATAACGTTCCCATCGGATTTTTTCATTTTCATTTTCCATTTCCGTGTTCTTTCAATTATGGCGGGAAACTCATGGCTCTTCTCTCTCCTAAGCCTCTTTTTCTCCTCCTCTCGCCTCTCATGAATGCCGCGGCCACCGTCCTCCAAAAGCACACCTACACCCTAGGACGCTCTCTCTACATCCCGCTCACATGTCGCTGCAACTCCATACCGCTTCCTTTGACGCGTGGACCAGGATTCATGCTACCCAAATCCATCATCGACGCCTTAATTTCAGTACGTAATGAAGAGTGTGGCGTCGAGTTTGTGCCAAGCCCCGAAGAGAGAGGAGGTTTGCCTGACTATTCAAAGAATTGGCTGGTCAATACCCTCTACCCTGACGATATGATCAACGATCACTCTCCCGAGAATGAGACATATAATGGAAAATATGTACTAGATGACAGAATAAACCCATCCATCAAAAGTCTTGCACACGAGGCAGTGACACTCCTTTCAAGTAACTCACACAATGAACAACCAGTAGATCAAATTGTCATTGCCGGAGAAGGAGAACCGACATTACGCATGGATGCTCTCCTTTCCATCTCGCATCAAATACAATCGCATCAAAAGTCAAACAATGCACCTCCATTGCCAATACGACTGATTACCAATGGATTAGTGTATACAATACCAAACTTTGGATATTCTCCATCCAATATCAATAGATATGGGATGCAAATTCATCGACATTCCGTGCTTCGTGATATGTTGGAGGCTGGAATTTCGAGAGTGAGCGTTGCCCTGAATACAGCCAATCGACACGAGTATGACGTGTTGATGGAACCTTGTAGTTTTACTTCGGGAAGTCTTATGCCAGGAATGGCTCATGATATGGTATGTGAATTTATTTTGGAGGCGTGCAAGGTTGGGATGGAGGTGGAAATTACTGGTATTGATAGGCGGGATGTGGATAAGAGCGAAGTTGGTCGGTTGGCTAGGATGCTGTTGAGTGTTGCTGAGAGGAATAAGAGGAGTAATGTTCGTTGGAGAGGGTATTTTGAGTAGGTATGGTAGTGCACTTGGCTTTTGAGAGAGATATACAAAGATATTATATTTATTTTTTAAGAAATGGCATCAAACCAACTTTGATGAAACTACGAGCAGCAGTCACGATACCAATCCCAACCTCATGACACACCATTTGCCAAAACTTCCATTACAGATTCATCACCTTTTTACTAGGATCAACATCCACCCTCTTCCTCTGATTATAACTCATCAACCTCTTAACACTCGTCAAATACTTTCGATGCAATTCCGAATTCATCACATGAGCCACATTGGCACTCCCAATCTTTTCTCGTCCACTCCTCGCATGAATACCCACCATAGTCACACCAATAGGCCATGCGGCTCTTCCGATAGCGACGTCGAGGTAGGCATCGTGTGCTTTTACGAATTCACCGGCTTCGCAGTAGATGACTATTTTGAGCAGATGGGTTTGCATATTGTCGTCTAATTCGCGCCGTTTGCACATTTGGAAGAGAGGACGGATGTAATCTTTGCATTGTTTGAGTGTTTTGGTTTCATTTTTACCGGCGGCGGTGCGTTTGATAGTGTCTGGACGGAGGGCTAGGTCGCTCTCCCATTGTCGGAGGAGATTCTTGAAGTATCGATAAATTTGTTTGGGTGGGTCGTTCGTTACCTCCTTTTCTTTGGGTGCTGCTGCTGCTGCGGCAGCTTCTTCATCGCGCTTGGGAGATTTTACAGCCGGTGCCTCTTCGTCTTTGTCCCCCTCCTTCTCCAAAAACACATTGCGCGTACGATGTGCACTATCTAAAAGGAATTCATCTTCCTCGCCACCAGCAATCATGGCTGCCTCCCTCCCCTGCACGGCAACTGCCAATCTTCTTAGTATATCATCCGTTGATTCACCAAATAAACGAATGGGCAGACCAAACCTCCGCAGGGCAGAAGTCACATCTGTAGCCGACAATTGCTTCAGTGCATCTAAATTCTGTTTCTCAGAGCTCTGAGAATCCGACCGTTTCAACTGTGCACTATCCCCGTCGACCTTCTCTCTCTCCTTCTTTTGAGGAACATACTTTTTGGTGAGCAAAGTGACCAAGTTTTCCCCCGATTCGTCGTCGCTGTCGTCGCGCTTTCGTCTTCGCTTCTTTTCGCGACGGAGGCGCTCTGATTCCTCTTCGGCTTTGGCCTGTTGTTCGGCTATGGCGCGTCGTTCGGAGGCGGTTAGGTAGCGCTTCTTTGAGGGTTGGGCGGCGGCTGCTGCAGCCTTTTTGCGTTCTATTTCTGCTTTGAGGAGGTCCATTGATATCTATTGATATTATTATGTTTGACGAGGCTTATGAATTAGTTGTCGAAGTTCGGATAAGCAAGTCTTCTCCTTCCCCTCATGTTTCTGGCGGATGGCGGAGTTCGGATATCTTCGCTTCTCCCACGCCTTCTCTTCCCCGCTTTCCAGCCCCGCTATGATCACTGCTCCCCTCCCTCGTTAGCGGACGTTTGATCGCTTGTACTTGGTGAGTTTGATTATGCGAGGGGCTTTTGCGTCAGTGGCTACCGCCCGAAGCCCGAGCTCTTTAGCAAGCTTGGTCCGTGTCTGTGCAACAATCTGATATAAGTAGTCACAACGGTGATGTTGGAACCTAGATATTGGAGATCTTTCTGTCAGCATGATAGAAAACTCTTGCGTTCTCTATTGCATGATATTATATTAACACTTTCTCACAAATCATTGTATCATTCACATCAGTACTGCTGCAACATGAATCTTTTATCGTCCTGTCTTCTCATTGCGAGCGTAATACCTATGGCCCTAGCACAAATAACTGGGACCTACATTCCCCTGGCATACACAGTTTCCAAAACACCAGAATGTCTGTATGAACGCATCACCACTTCTGAGCATCTAACAGGTAAGGGATTGCATTGTATCTCAATTGCTCTTGATGGGTTTCACAGGTCGACACCTCAAGTAATATCCTCTCTTATCCAGGTTCTGTATTTGTCATCGATGGATCCGAACTAAAAGCCCTATTCGTGTTAGAAGGGCCTGTAGCACCCATAGACATTGACCTAGAAACCGAAGAAGAATACTCAGGACATCAACTGCAAACCCAATTAGATAGATATGCCAAGGAAGGATCTAAAATGTTTCAAGACAATGTAAAACCAATCCACTTTGCCGAGATTATTGATTTTGAATCGGAGGTTGAAATGTACGATGATGCACCCGAGGGTGGGTTTACTGAGGAACAGATCAAACAAATGGAAATGGAACAAGAAGAAAGAGAGCGGAGGTTGGAAATGCAAAAGAGAGAAGAGTATGTGGCCCGGCGAGATGCTAGGAGGGAGCATGAGTTGCAGAAGCAAGTTGAGGAGGAGTTTGAGTATGATGATGATTTTGTCAAGCTGCAGATGGAAAAGGGGAAAAAGGGGGGTGCACAAGGTAGGAGATTGAGTGAAGAGGATGGTAGGGGAAGGAGATTGTCAGAGGGTGTGTTGATGGCCGGCGAACCTTTTGAAAAGACTTTTTTGGTTTCAACACCGGGCTGGTGAGTAATTTCCATTTCTCAATCGTATTATACACACGATGCTGCTACTTGTTAATTGACTCGTGGCACATCATCCGTAGGTACCGTCTTTGTGTACAAGCAAAATCAGATCAGATTGAGGTAGAAATGGAATTACGAAAGTCCTCAACCTATGGCAAAGTGAATCCCAAAACAGGTCATGTACCATCATTGGAAGATGTTGAAATCCACTCAGAAATCCGCAATCTTTTCGACAAAGAAGATGACGCCGAAGTACTGGCAGAAGAGGAGTCAATCAAAGATGAAGACTTTAAAACTACACATGAACAACTTCGTGTCTTGGAAAGAGTTTATCACGATATCATTGACAGGCAATTGGAAGAACGGAGGGCTTGGGGATGGAGAACAGTACACAACAAACACTTGTATTCTCACATGGTCATGGGGAATCTGATCGAGACATGCTTTTATATGATTATTACGGGTTGGCAAGTTTATACAATTAGAAAGTGGTTTAGTGGCGGACCTGCTCTAGGGAAATAGACACTGCCAGCGCATTGACAACAATAATAGGACTTACTATATTTTCCAGTTCAATGTTTTTTGAAACTCGTTTGTCAAAAACGTCTTGGCTAGTGGTGAAAACGACGCCCCCATTGGACACATTGGTTACAATTTCAATTGTGATCGATCTTGCCTTCGACATAAAATTTGACATATTACCTGTCGCGTTCAACCGAATCTCACTTTCTCGCACATCGCAAATAATAGTCACAAGTGGCGAAGCAAAAAGCAAAACAAGACAGCGACGATAGGTCCTGCTTCTTCTAGCTGTGCCAACAAACAAGGCATCTTCCCCTGCCGCTGAAATTCAAGGAGTACATGTCTCCCTTGCTGGCGGCAACAGCTGTGAAGACACGAGACAAGAGTTAGGAGGCCGGAACTGGCGACCGGCCAATCCTGCCTCCTGCCCCTCAAAATCTGGAAGGCACAATGACACAGCCACTGCCCTTAAGAACGAGACGACAATTCATCCTGTCAAACAACAAATGGCTCGTCAGGACCGTTCCTTTGCGACGGAGAGAGTTGATACTTCGAGAATTGTGCCATCGGTGCTTTGTCCAGGGGCAAAAAGCTGTATTGGACGACTTTTTTGGCACTGGCGATTCTGACGCTGCGGGAGTGGACAACAATGATTTGGAACACTGCGAATCGAGTGTAATTACAGAAAATGACGAAGAAGCAGCAGCAGCAGCAGCAGTAGAAGCAGATATTATTGACGCACCAATAGAGCAACCATCTCAAGATCATACCAATGATGGCAGCAGCAACAATACAGCATTAATTAGTGAGCTCTATCCAAACGCACCGTGCCTCCACATTGGATCCAACGCAAAAACGTGGTTTGATTTTGGTGCCGATGAATATAATGTTGTAGGATCTAGGCACTGCTTGCCTATACTCATTTCTGCTCCTGGAAGTTCAGAATCTTTTGAAGAAGATGAGGTAGATTTGGCTCTCTATTTTGATGTTGAGATTAGCTGTGGCTCCAACAATGAACTGGGAGTTAGTTTAGAAGCTGATTGTGCAGATGCCATCAGCTTGATCAGTTCAAATCTACAGTTTACAATCAAAGAGGGAGAGTGTCAAGTTGTCTACATTGTATGGTCTCCTTCATGCCAGGGAGGGTTGAGACAGTCTATTTTTGTCAAAACTACCTTCAATAGAACATCGGATTTGGTTGCTGATGATGAGATTGTTGCTGTTGGCAGTGCTAGGAAGAGTGCTATTGACATGATGACTGAAGTACATGAAGGCGTGCATCATGCTAACATGCACCATGTGGACTTGGCACACTCAACTTTGGATGACATGAGTTCAACAGAGCAGATTAATGAAATCAAAGGTTCAGATGAGCATGCACCTTCTTTCATTGACGAAGAGGACAGTCAGCATGATGTTGAACAAAATTTTAGCATTGAGGAAGAGCACCATGGTGCTTACACAAAATCTGATCAACTTGAGCAGCATTCCTCAGATCAAACACAAAATGGACAGTCCCATGAGAAAGCAGCATCAGTTAATGTAAAACCAATGGAGAATGGATCCAAAGAAAAGTCTGGGGTGGTAACACTATCATTCAACCTCAAATCAGGTCTAAACATTACTTCTTCAACGACACATTCCAACCAGCAATTACACAGTTCCATCCAGAACAGAATGTCAAGGATTCGTGCTCAACGTGCAACCACATCAAATGCACGTGACAGTCGTGGACGTCCAATTCGTCAGACCCATCCTTCGGTTGCAGTAAACTTTGCTGGTTTGTCTAGTAGAGCCAAACTAATGAGGTACAATAGAATGTTGGCTGCAAACAAACAGAAGGAAGCAGCCGACGAGTCAAAACAGACAAATGATTCATCGAATGAAAAAGTTGAAGCGGCTGAGAAGAAAGATGCTTTGGCTGATGGAGAAGATGCCCAGTTTGAAGTTGAAGACGATGTCACGAAACAGGCACATGAAAAAGTTGAACATAGATGCGGGGTTTTATTATTATCTCCTTTGTCTGAAACGGCTGGATTCAAAAATATAGGAGAAGAGGCAGAGCACAGAGGTGCTGTTTTGCTTCAAACCCCACCAAATACACAAGAAGCTTCTCGTGCTCAGCAGGAGAGTGGCGAAAACGAAGCGAATTCAACAATTATCACCAACTCATCAGATGCTGATGATAGAGACGAGTGTGTAGAGCATCGATTTGACTCTCCTAACACCAAGACTATGTTGCAAACAATGGTCAACGTCAGTGTTAAAGTAGACGAAAGCAAATTGACCGCCAATTCATCTGCAACGGAAGATTTGGAGGTGCAACATGCAGCTTCCGCCGAATCACTTGCAGATGAAATTTCTGACATGAAAGATTACCTATCTCCTCGTGATCAACATCCTGTCTCTAACGAGTCCGCAATGGATGTTTCGATGTTTGATGTCAGCATTGACGAGCCAGAGAATGCTGTCAAACCAGAGATTTTCACGTTTGGAGACAACTCTTCCCCTCCGAAGAGTAATCAAAAGGGAGATGAAAACGTTAATGATGAGGTATGGATTGAAACGTTACTCACCTATATATACGAGCTGCTGAACCATTTTGCTTCCATGATCTACTTTCAGCAAATGACATCTCCAGATACTTTACGTCTCAGCAAGTCCTACGAAAATACGACCAATGAACTAGATGATTCGATAGATAAAGTGAGCGTCACTTCTTTTTTGGTAGCAACACATTTGACGCAGCTCACGTCAGTCATTGTTTTTCAGAACCAACAGAAATCAACAAAACAATCTATTACACCCCTTCAAGATCTTCATGACAAAATCAACCACATCATCAACACACAGAAAGCAGTCTCTCCAGTAAACAAGAAGAATGTAGATATCACACCAGAGGTAAAAAGCTACCAGTGATATTATTTATTTATATACTGCGCATAAGCGTGGCTGACTAGTTTTCTACAGCCCGACCACATTGTCCCACTCAAGATCAAAGGGCCTACTTTAGTCATGCCTCCCTCATATTCCACAACAAGCCACAAACATCCATCATCAAAGCCCAAAACTCCATCCTCTATCATCAGAAGCTCCCTGTACACCGATATTAGTACTCAACAATCTGACCAGTCTAGTGGCAGCTCGGCGAAAAAGTCTGCACGGCAATTATACTTCTACAAGTCACCGAGGAATGCGGATACGATATATGCAACGAAAAGCAAGACTTCGGTTTCTCTTGAGTCAGGGGAACCCAAAACGAGTACAAAATCGGATGACGACGTCCCTACTCTATCTCATCAACAGTCTAAAGATGTCGTTAATATCGCTCAAGAGTTCCAAGAGACAGTGAGCCACAAAACAAGCAATGAAGGCTCATCAGTGCCCCTCGATCCAAATCGAACCAAACCGCAGGCACGCAGAGCTGATTCAGGTGGCCATTATAAGAGTCAAATGGAAAATCGCAGCAGGGTTTCTTTATCAACTGAAACTGCAGAAGGTGCTGATGATGCATCAAAAGTATCACATGAAGCAAAGACACACCCAAGGGTAAGCCAATACTTGCTCTCCTCTCGTTTACCGCTCTCCTCTCGTTTACCATGCTCGACACTTCTGACAACTTACGTCTGCAGCCTACTGCCAAGAACGAAGCTCGCAAACTGTACTTTTTCAAGTCTCCCTCTTCAGAGCCTCTTTCGGGCGACGGTGCAAAAGTTCGAGAACATAGGGCCTCAGAGCCAGCAAAGGTAATTTGGCATTTGTTCCTTTGCCTTCGTATTCGCCATTGGAAACAATGCCATGTTCCTTACATCTTCTTTGCACATTACTAGATTGATTTCCGTTCCAATGGCACACCTTCTTCGTCATCCATCAAGCCCAAGTCTCTCATTCTGAAATCTCCGCCCGCACCTTCACTTAGTACAAGGGAGCGAATTGCGATCGACAAGCACATTCACAGCATGAAGAAGGATGCAAGTAGAAACAGTATTCCTTAAATCGTGTCACGTTAGAAGTGGTATTGCACACACTTTTTAGGCCCACGCTCGCTTATACTATGATATAACAATATTCATAACTATTATTCTAATCCATCATATGGTCCCAAGTCGTAGATATTTGTCAACAAATCATCCGCACCTCCTCCATTTTCATCAAAGAGCCAACTTGCAAAGTCAAAGAAATGATATGCTACCGCAAAGTGACCCGGAGTTTGACCTTGTTTGTTTTGGTGATTTGGATTAGCACCCTTTCGAATCAGTAGCTTTCCTATTCTGATGTTTCCTGTTTGAGCTACGATGTGCATCAAAGTGTTGCCGTGCTCATCTCCTTTGTTCAAGTTGAAAGGCACGCGTTCGTAATCTATTGTATATGATGTGCCAATCTCTTCAGTGAACTGAACGCGAATGTGTCTGGTATGAAATGGTGCATCGGCTACATTGTTCAATGCCTCTCTGATATTTTCGTGCTTTTGATGTCTCACCCAGGATCTCAGCTGTTCCAAATCACACAATGGTACATTGCGCTGTAATAGAAGAGCAAGAAAGAATAATTAACTAGACCACGAAAATGCAATAGATGACAGACACGAGTGTCTTACCTGTTCAACCTTAGTGGGCGTCAAAATATCCAGCACGGACGCAGCTTTATTGGGCGATGCCACAGACGATTCATAGTTCCTTTCCTGACTGGAATAGTACGATTCGTTTGAACCCTTGACAGTTGCGGCGTAACGCGAATTTTCATAGTTGGGCGATGATCCTCCATTCAATCCATAATTGTGCGTCGTCATAGGCGAAGGCATGGCGGAGTGCGAGGAATGGGCCTCTGCATAGCTCTTTAGACAATGAATACTAAAGAGTAGCTTTTTTCGATGAAGCCTGTGTTCCACTCCCAGGGTGTTCTTCAAGTCATCATCGGTGAGCTCACACAGAAATGAACCGTCCACAGCACCCTCCTTGAATGCCGATTGATATTGAGACAGACTGATGGATGCTAGCCATTTCGAGACATCGTTGATACTCCAGCTCTCCATTTTGAGGGCAGCGGCTTTGTCTTGTGACTGCTGCGCCATTGCCATGTTGTTGGGTGGTTGTAGCGATGTTGGCAAAGATCCATGATGCGCTACGGTATCATTTGCGCCAACTTTCTGCATTGCCTTCATCATGTTGAGCGAACTGAAATAGGTCAAACTCATGCTCATGAAACCAAACTTCATCATTTGTTCAGTCGAGTCGATCAACTTTGCAGCTTCCGTCTTTTCCTTCTCTGAAGGTCCGTGATTATAGTAGATGTGATTGTAGTCACTCTGAGATGGATTGTGTGCCGGCCGACGAGCACTTGAAGGCATGGCAGCTGGTGTAGTATGGGATTGAGATTGCACGATACTATCAATCTTCTCCTCTTTTTTCTTGCGGATTCTTTCCAAAGCAGAATCTTGGGCATCAAGGAGAACGGCAAGCTTCCCCTCGAGACTCTTTAATTGTCCAAACTTTTCTTGCCGAGTTATCATCAGCTGTTGGAATTTCTTCTCCAGTTGCTCAAGCTGGTCTCTGCGGTCAGAAATCTTCTTCAATGTCTCACTAAACTCTTCATCCATTCTTCGCTTCTCTTCTTGCAGCTGAACTTGCCTTGGACTCGCCAGTAAGCCAAAGATTTCTCGTTCAAATTTGCTAACCTCGTGCATCTTCTTTTCAAGGTCAGAGATGGTCTGATCAAAAGTGCTGATTTCAGACAGATGGAATTCTATTTGCTTTTCCAGCTTGTTTTTCTCCTGATTCAAGAGTGACAGCTCTGATTGAATCTTGGTGGCGTGTAGCTTATGCTCTGCAAGTAGTTGGCGTCCAATTTCAATGCCACTATTTTGACTGCGACTGAAGATGTACTTGTTTCGTTCCAATGCAGCTTTCTTACGACCGCGATGTCCTCTGTACAGTTTCTGTACAACTGTTGATGCATCTCTTCGTCTCCTATGATACTTCTTCAAAAGAGTGGCCGAATGTCGTCGACAAAGACTCTGTATCTTGGTGGCAGCCCATTCTCTTCTCCTCAGAACAGCCTGGAATCGACGACGAGCAGCAATCCCACGAAGCATGCGAGCAACATTTATTTGGGCATTCCTTTTCATTCGCTTGGAGTACGAAACACATCTCGCTCTGTGACCACGTAGAGTTCGTTGAACAAATCGTGCAGCCCATAGCTCCTTCTTTTTCGTTCGAAACAGTTTACGACCCATACTTCCTCGCATGTAACGTTGAATTTTTGTCGCCGCTTTTTCTTTCCTCACCCGGTTCATCATTGTCTTCGCCATGAAACAACGTAGTGCACTTTGAATCACTCTAGCTGATCGATCCAGTGCAGCTAGACGCTTCTTATGCCGCCTAATCCGCCAAGCCATGTATTCTTTCACTTCAGGGTAGTCGTTCGGATCAAACCCTTTGTTTTCTTTGGTTGCTTTTGGCTGTTGCTGTGGCTGCTGATCCTTCTTCATAATGTTGGCTTGTGATGGCGACTTGTTTTGTGAGTTGGCTTGGTGTTCCATCATTATCTCCTCTTGATAGATATCCCATGACGAGCGGCCGCCTCTACTTTCTTTCAAGACATTGTCGATGAACTTGTCTTCAAATGTCTTGGTCTTTGGATTGTAAGCTGCCTTTGTTTTGTGCTGGCCTGGATTCTCTTTCACGACCTTTACTTCGGCAGGATGAATCTCGTCAAGGGACGCCGGCTCGCGGATTTTATCATGGTATCCAGTCAATATCTGCTCAATTAACAAGGCAATCTGGTCCTTTCTTTCTTGAATGAGCTCATGTCCACCTTTCATCATAAGAATTGCAGTTCTATTGCCACCACGCAAAGCTTGGGGTATAGTTGGGCAGTTTCGTCTGCCGTTGAGGTACTCGGTTGCATGCATCACTCTTACCAACGCCGCATTTTCGCCGTGGACCGAAACAATAGGTGATGCGATATCCTTCAGCAAAGGACGGGTATCCACATGATTAAGTACACCTTGGCACAATCGCTTCCTCCCATTCAACGTTATTGGATTGTGAACCGCAGTGTAAACGTTAAGTGCCAACGACGAAGAAGTTTTGCGGAGATAGCTCGGAGAGAAGAGAAATCTGGCATAAAAGTAGACCGGGAGATCAGGTCGACTTTCAGGAGAGCAAGAGAAGACATTTCTGCAGTCATGAAAGACGGATGCATAATGCGAATCCACATGAGAGAGACCGTTGATCAAAACAAGGCCACGAAGACTTGTGGTATGGTATGCTGATGCAAAGTACGTTGCGATTGAGGCACCACTCCCATGAGCCATGACAAAGAAGGGACTGCTTTTATCGAACCTTCCTTCCGCCTTTGTATGATCCAACAGTTTAAAGAGACAATCTGCATGGTACTTGTTGTTCAGGTTGACATCGTCAGAAAATGTCGTAAAAGCCTGGCCTGGATAGTTCCAAAGCAGTATTCTCATGCCGCTATATCGAGCGACCATTGGCAAGAAGAATATCTTGAATCGTTCATATGTGTCAAAAACATCTTGGCATACAATCAAGTTGCACCACGGGGCCTGTTGCTGTTGACCAGTATCATCAGGAGGATCATTTTCATCCGTCTCAGAGCCATTATAGAGTATTGCATATGGGAAGGATGTGTTCTCATCGTATTGAAACGTCGACTCAAATGCAATTGGATCCTGTCGTTTCAGTTTGCCAGTCATATGCGACTTTTTAGCTTTCTTCTTCTTGTCGCGCTTGCCTTGACGTTTAGGTAAAAAATGATTCGGGCTCTGAGCAGACGGAGCTGCTGGTGCCTGTTGTTTCGTTTCAACACTCGTTCGATCTTCTTGTTGCTTTTGCAATTGCATTTCGAGAGCAAGGCGCCTTGCCTTTTCTGCTGATGCACGTTCAGCAGCTAAGCGCACGTCTTGGAAATATTGAGCCGCCGCCTTTTCCACAGAAGGAAGAAGCTTTGCACCCTCCAACGGCTTGGGAAAAAATCCATCGACATCTATCTCATCATAATCGTGGTAGTTTATGGCAAGTATTCTCTGAACCATGACGAGCATTTTCATCTTGACAGTGACTCCTTCAAGTTCTTCTCGCTTACGGATCAATCTGCCGACAGAAGCAGCATCCTTTCCAGGAAGATTTTCATTGATCAACAGGATGGAATAAGTCTTCTTCTCTAAAGACTTTATACATTCAGCTCCAGTTGTAGACGTGTCTACTTTGTAGCCCTGCTTTTCTAGCAGACGCTGGGCCAACTTGAGTGTTGTCTATGGTTTGGAGTCAAAGAAATGGCGTTGAGATATTCAATCTTTTCGCATGTACATTTTGTTTCGTGACCGGACTTACATCATCTGATTCGGCAATAAGGATATGAACCTTTGAATTCTCTTCCATCTGCTTCCGATCTCTTTTCTTTCCAACAAAAGTTGCCGGAGGAGGTCCATCCGACCAAGCATTTACTGGACCATGAAACGACGGAGACCTCGATTGCAATGATTCTTGCTTCGCATATGCCCACTGTTGACTGTCTGGTCCTTCGGTCTTGGATTTTTTGAGTGAACTGGTTGGTATGTCATCCACCCGATTGATTGTTGCGCATTGATCCTCAAGAGGTGATCCATCATTGTTGTTGCATTCAACATTGTCATTTTCATTTTCCGCATCAGGAACAAACTCCGCATGATGTTGTTGCGTTTCAACAGAATTCAACAGTTCCCTAGCTTGCTCTAACAAATGATACACAGTAGAACACACACCACACACAAGAGCATTGTCAAGTAACCCATCATCATCTTGTGAAGGAAGCTCAATCATTACAGGAGAACAATCATTAGATGCACTGACAGCACACCCGCCATCTTCATCCATTTGAGATGCAAACTCAGCAATCGCCAATTGCGCCAACTCAGGGCGATGTTCCAATCTTGCCAATCGAACTGCTTCATTTTTCACCCAGCAACCAACGCCGGCAGTGCGGCAATCACGCACGCGTAAGCGAACCAAATCTCCATTTTCGTCTAGACGAGAATATTCTTCCTCGCGTAACGTCCATTGCAATAGCTTTGTGGCTCTATCGCGTTGAATTGATTTAAGCAGGCGTTTTTCGCGCTTGCTCAGCTTTTGCTTGAAGTTACATGATGGAGTATTGGCGGAGGTTGGGAGATGAAGATGACAGAATCCTCCTTGGCAGGGTTGTCGATTCATGTGGAAAATGCAAGCGCGTTTTGATTGATTGGTTTTAAGAGAGCAGCATCATTTGTTGAACTGATTCATCGTTTAGCTAGTGAGATGATTGCTTGAGCAATAGCCTCGTTGAATTGCGTGCTATTCAATTCATCCACTTCTCGACCTCGACCTCACGAAAGCGGGAAATCTTTGGATCTTTCCCTTTAAAAACGGCTTTCCCGTAATTTTACTAAGAATTTGCGAGAATGGTGTTCAAGCTTGCCCAGAATATGCCCCCGGGCGCAAGGCTGCCCCCCGTTTGAAAAGCAATGACGGCAAAGCTCGGCAAAGCTCGCCTCTCGGCAAAAGTGCGAAGTACTGATTGAAATACGGTGCAACTGAACTCTCTATCGTACAACCATCGTCTCCAACCTGCAGACCACAGCCACCAACCTACGCCACCGCCAAGCTACTGAAAATCAATCATGTCTTCTTTTATATCTGACCTGCTAAAGCCCGGCGGAGGCATCGCGCTCATCCCATTCATTCGTATGACGATTGTGGCTTTGCTAATAATGGTTATGTGAGTTCCACTGTCTGCAGTTTGTGAACGTGCTTTTCAGAATAGTTGCACCTCATTACATGTCTGCCGTTGATGTACGAGTTGGTGAAAGATGTGATGTAGATGTTGCTTGCAATAGATATCGCACCAAGTGAAAACTTTCTTGTACAAAAGTGGTGCACGCATTCATACTATCACATGTCACGAGCAACAAAAACACAACTAACCAACTTCATCCATTTCACTTCTTCACAGACTGATGGGAATAGCTGGTGTGGCACGTATTCACATGGCAGTATTGGCATTCCTCTCCGTAGGCCTGTTGATATCCATCTCATGGTTTGAAAAAGCTTGGGATGAAGTTCAAAGTAAGAGGGGCAGTAGTGCAACAGGTTCTGGGGGTGTTGCAAATGCAGGGAATAAGGAGCCAGAGAAGACTGATTAGATACCTATTTCTCATGGCTGTGAAGCGAAACTTGATACACAAACTTATTTGGGGGTTTAGATAGAAACGAATGCAACAATATTGATAGAAGAACAGACAAACAATGTGAAACAAGATCGTCGATGTAGATGGATCTTATGTTCAATTGCAAAGGATCGATGCAATGCTACAATGTGACGGCTGACGGCGTTGATTGTTGATTTAAACACACATTGAATTAATTGTTATCAAATCTCTATTAGACTCGTTCTATCCTTATCACTGTTTTGAAAACACGAATATCTTGGTAGGACTGGCAACTCTCAAATAGTCAGCCACCGACATGACCACAGAATCAGTTAAAGATCCACAATTGAATGCAATAACCGAATTTTCCTCAATACTTGTATCCACGTACAAATCCAAATCGATTATCGGTCTTCCAAAAGGAGGAACCGCACCAGGCACAAGGCCACTAGTCAAACGTGCCAATTCATCTGAAGTTGCAAATCGTACATTTTTACTTTTGATTTCCTTCTTGATGGCTTTCGTATTGAGTTTTCGTGATGCGCTCAGTACAAACAATGCATATGAACTATTGGTTTCGTCATCCCCGTGTTTGAGCACTAGAGCTTTGCCACCTGTTGATAGATCTTCTCCGCGAACTCGAGCAGAGTCTTCAGATGTTGGAGTGACCTCGTGATGTAGAGATTTGAATTGGATTTCGTTGGATGTCAATAGATTGTGTATTTGCTGCAAATGTGCTTTCATGATGATTGTTGTTGACTCTTTCGCCGATTAAACCAAAATGCAAGACATACAATCGCTTCACTCTGTCTTTAATCTCTGTTGCATTTGACACGAACTACGTCAAGATGTAAATCATGCTGATGAAGCTTGATGAAAGCCTGACATTTAATATAAGTAGTTCGAGCTTTCGGGCGGGCCTGAGATATAGGAAGCTCAAGGGATTGAACACTCAAAAAGTCAACACTCTCTTAAGAGGCTTCCGGAGTCATTGGTCATTATTTGCCCTCTATTTTGACACCCACAGAAGTACAAAGCGGCGCGGTTAAAAGTTGTGAAATTTGCAACAACGGTTGACAACGGGCGGCACTCTACGCGGTACACAGCCCGCAACAATAGGCTCTCGCCGGCTCTCTCTATCCATCACAGGACTCTTTATCTGTCTAATTTGATGGTGCAATAGATCTGTGATCTCGAAGCCGAACCTACTTATCACTGATGCCACATGCAATTCTGAAGTCTGAATGAACAGGTAATGTCGAGCAGCCTCTACCCAACCCAACCCTACCGTGATACAGATAGCAGACAATCATCATCTGGTATGTCCACAGTAGAATTATCATCTAGCTCTTCTAGTTTGTATCTAGATTATCCATCACAAGAGCAAGGTGCACGTGATGATCAACAGAAAAATATTAGACACCATCATAAGTTACGATCCTCTCCAAAATGTTCACCACTTATACCGTCATCGAGCTCAGACGAGGAGTACAAAAGAGCGGGATCGCATGGATCTCAAAGTAGTGCACATCAGAGAAAACACACTTTTGCATCTGTAGATTCGCTGCCAATGCATCAAACTACTGCTCAGGTGATAGCAAGCGAGCAGTTATCATTCATCACAATAAATCCAAGGTCGCGAATTTACACATATGTCGTTCTGATTTTTGTGGTGTTTGCTATAGTAAATGCAGTCTTTCAAGGATTTGAAAGTAGACATGATAGCAAGTTCAATTATCAGCCAGATTTGTCTCACATTGCTGTGAGTTCTAAGTTATCTGACAAACATGAAGCGCCTTCGAAATATGACAATCGAAGCACCAATGAGAATCGGGAAGGTGGAGCAGCTGCAGCTGCGGCTTCAATTAGCAGCACTTCAGCAGAGCCATCTGCAACAGTCTTGACACGGACGTCACAATTGTCATACTTGATATCAAACTTGGGAGCAGGGGATGTAGTTGAATGCTATGTAGTGACGAGAATGGCTCAATTGACCAATGTCGTTTCAACAGTTCCACTTGGCAATGCAAATAGTGGAAATAGAAATCTGGATGCAGACGATTCTGACTCCCCAACGCAGTCACAAGATACAACAAGTGCATCTGCATCTACAGCATCATCCAATCAACCATCTGGGCCAATACTAATTCGCAAATCAGGCTTGGCATTTAGATACAGGCCTCGAGTAGCCTCTGTCACACCCAATAGCCCAGACAAGCCCAATGCGCCAAATTACTTTGAAATTACATTAGAATATGGGCCCCAACGAACTGGGAGTACGAAATCATATGAATCCCTCCCAATTCTTCACGTGGATACAGAAACTGACTCTGTGAGTAACAAATATGTCTCATGGGAGAATGAGGGTAGGGTATATCATTCTACACATATTTCGAATGATTGGACCGAGGCTTATTATATGGCTCCGATTACTGGAGTGGTCTTGGAAAAGATATTGCAACGAGCTGTCGACTATCCACGAAAAAGACCGAGATACCAACCATTTGAGGTAGTATCTGTGCCTTCTGGAGAGTTGATAGTGAGAAGTTCAGGTAGCGATGATTTTGTCTGGGACATGTTTCGAGACTTGGCTGGGTTGTATGTGGAGATTGATCCAATATTGGTGCCGCCAAGAGGAAAAGTGCAGTTTTACGTTGCTGATGCTGTGCCCAGTCAGAAAGAAGATGCAGACAAAGAATCGCATTCCACAGTGAAACAAAGAGAACCCAATCCTAATGTACAACGCGTGAAGGGCGGCTTGGAGGTGGGACGAGCAGCTGCATTTTATGAGATGTTCTACAACTGTGCAAATGCCATCAAGACTGGAGACTATTCGATGTATTTGCCACCAGCCACTCCAGAGCCTACATCCGCCCCTTCAGAAGAAACACCATCATCTCCATCTATGGCTCCATCCGATGAAACGACTGCAGTTCCAACTTATTCGCCGAGTGTGTCAACCAAAGACGCTGCTGCCGAAAGTTCAAATGCAACGCATGCTCCTATAGCTGATCAAAATCATAAGAACACAACAAGTGTTTCAGATGCCAACAAAACCATTGGTGTTGAAAATGTAATCAGCACAGCAGATAATATCAACAATACAGACGTCCACAGTCGGTTTTTGAGAAGCACGAAGGACGAGATTACAAGTGCAAATAATGACGACGAGAAATTCACAGAATCTGTCACTGCAAATTCGACGATAGACTATTTACCAGCCAATGATAGCAATTCTACGTTATTTGCAGATGAAGACGACGTAGCCGACGCAGCTGAAAAACTGCAACAAGCGGCAGTCGAAGCTGCTGAGAATGCAGCAAACGTGGCGTCCAAGAACTCATCTGCGGTGAGTGCACTTTGGCTTCGAGTATTGGAGTCGTTAATGAAATGCCTCACTTTTTTACTATCCTTTTCAGGCTGAAAGTGCTACCGCTGCAAGTCAGGCCGCAGAAGCTGCCAAAAAGGCAGCAGATGCAACAATAGCAGCAAGAAACAAAGTAGCAGCAGAAGGAATCATTAGTGGTGATGGTGCGCTAGCCACATCAATCTTATCCGTTTGCTTCTCGGATCCAAAGTATGGAATTCGCCAAAGTAAATACCCAAAGAAGGACAGTTACGATGAATCTGCAGGCAACGATGAAAGATACACCGGTGAAACGATCGAGACTAAAGAATCAGTGCATGCTTACATTTACTTGGACGGTGACACTTTCTTCCGTCTGAACTTAACGGCTCCTTATTGGGGGACCACATCGATGTTGCAAATAGTGCCACAGCCCAGCCTGAAACCGGAAGGATGGGGTGATTCTGTCGACTGGGCAATATTCACATTGATCTTTGTTGCGGCTATGTTTGGCTTCTTAGTAATGTTTCACCAAGGAAGGTGTGTCACTATTGATAAACGGCTGCGTTTCAGCTGGTTCTTCAAACCAACTGAACACGACAAAGTACTTTGGGCTGATGAAGTGGAGAAAGATGCTCTAAGGCGTGGTGAAGGCTTTGCACATCGCATAGGAATCGATGCAATTCCTACTAGCATGGGAGGGAAGTTATCTCATTACTCGGACAACATCGAAACAATTGCAGATGCCGCAGATGAAGGGTCCGCTACAATGCTACTAGAGATGACTCATCGATGCTCAGAAATCAATGGAATGTCTCCTAGTTTGAGAATAAGAAGAGATGCTCCAGACCAGGTCCAGCGACCAACATTGGCAACTACTAGCAAGCCAGCGATGCCACAGCAGAGCCCACGAGATGATAATGAATCAAAGAATAGTGGTGACTTCGTACAAAACTTGACAGTTGCTGCGGATGGCAATGCCGAGTCTAATCTGTCGCCTCCTTTTCTTTAAGGAGAAGAAATTAAATGAACAGTATTGCTAAGGCAGGTATAACCTCTGGGATGTTGAAGACCGTCGAACTCGGAGTAAGTGTAAAAACAAATATAACCGGTGTTTGCTACTACTCAAATAATTACATCAGTAAGATGAAGGGTATACTGTACCCATAACAACAGGTATGCCCATAACAGGAGATTCGCCACCAAACACAATTTCATCCTCAGCTAAGACCTCGGGATGCTTTTCACTCAACATTTTAGTTGACAACAGCTCATGAACGTCCCACATACTCTCATTCTGTCCACGCGCAAACTCCTGGTGGATGGGGCCGGCATCTGTGTACACCTTGACTTCTGATCCGTCCATCAGATGGCCCTAAAGGGTTAAGAACAAGGCGAGAATCGCAATAGAAGCATGATGATGGGATGAGATGAGAATCAAGAGAGGACGAGGTGAGAGTGAATCTTAGATCTTACCTCGGTTTCGACCCTAAAAAACAGGCAAATTGAAAAGGTCAGTCGGATAGGAACTCTCAAGTATAGCACATGTAATCACGTGAATATTACTTACCAAAAGGCTTTGTTGTACATGAGTGGGTAACTGGCATATTCAACGCTCTTTCCAGTCATTCCCTTCTTGTCAATGTTGATGATGCGTTTTGTAGTAAGAATGAAAGCGTCTCGACCAAACTTGAAAACTCGTTCCACAGACTCATCAGCTTGCAAAAGAGCGGGCGATTCGCGCAAAGTTTCCGTCATTTTGACAGGATCCTGGCAGTATGCATTGTTACTGATGTAACCCATGAGCTTATCCATTCCGCCAGCACTCTTGTACGTCTGGGCATACTTGAGCGCAGCACTGGCATCCGCAGAGCCAATGACATAATGGGCAATGAAGTTTTGGATGGCAATAATGTCAGCTTTTCCCTTGCGTAAATCTTGTTTGACGTCATTGCCCCAAAAGCCCTTAAATGAAGCCTTGAACTCCATGTCTCTGTCAAAATGCCCAGCGCTTTCAACGGACCAAGATTGTGTCATATCAAGAGGAACACTCATGTACTCTTTCCTCTTGCCAGTCATTCCTTGCACATCAATCACAAATAGCCTTTTGGTAGTGAAATACAAAGAATCTCGACCAGCCTTGAACGCAAAGGCGACGTGCTCATCCTCTTGGAGGATTCCAGCCTGATGAAATTGTTCATTGACCGCATCACTGTCTATGGCAGCAGCATTATTACCGATCCAGTCCATTAGATTTGTCGTAGTGTCAGGAGGCAGAGGAGTGAAGACTTGGCTGGACACAGGCGAATTGAATGGTTTGAGCTTGTGGTTGGTGCGCATACATCTTTCAGAGAGATATCTATGGATGACCATCACGTCAACTTTGTCCTTTTGAAAGTCAATCTCGATCCACGATCGCCTTGGGATGGGCGGCGGAGGAGGGTCGTCTTCGTTGGCTCTTCGAGGATTGAACACGTCGTCGAAATCTAGCCACAAGCACATCTCGCTATCCTTATCTACCCATGACCCTGCTGTTCTAACCGAAAAAGCGGAAACTGTTGTCCATGGAACGGAAATGTACTCTATCTTTTTACCCATCCCCAAAAAGCCCTGAATGTCAACAAATACTATACGCTTGCCAGTGAACAAAATCATGTCACGCCGTCCTTTGAACGCCATCTCGACAGTTTCGCAGTTCTGTAAAATTGGCCTTTCGCAGTGAAACATGCGATCTGCTTCCAAAGGATCAATCATTCGGTTGTCGTCACCAATCCAAGCCAAAAAACTGCCCGATCCGGTATCTACATGACCCGCCATGCCAGATCCATACTTCGAGACTGAAACTGTATCGACGCCAAGCAATTTGTCAGCCACATACTTTTGCACTGCAAACAAATCTGCTTTGCCGTCACGGAAATCGATGTGCATACGCGTGCGTGAGTTTCTCGGGAAACCTTCAGCAAAACAGGGTGCATCTGGAAGGTTGAAGTATAGAGTTAGCTCACTGTCACGATCAATTATGTTGCCAGCAGTTTCAACAGAGAACCCTTTGATTGCAGGCCATAGAATGGTCAAGTACTCGATCTTCTTGCCAGTAACACCCTGAACATCTACCTTGAGTACTCGTTTATTTGTCTAGGCATTGTATTGTGGCAAAATGCAATGAAGAGAAGGTATTAGTTGCAAGGCTCTGACATGAAACTTGCCACGTTACAAAAGTGACACTTCAGTACTTACCATGACAAAACTATCCCTTCCACACTGAAATCCCATCTCAACCTTTTCATCCTGCATCAACACAACTCCCTTCAACTTGGCTTCAATAACCGCAGGGTTCAATTGCGAATAATTAGACCCGACCAAGTCAAAGAATCCAGTGCCACCACTTGTATTCACAGCATCATGAGCCACAGCTCCGCCAGATTCCATCCCAGCACCCTCACCACGAATCACCATGTCGCTGAGAAAGCGATGAATTCCCAACACATCAACATCGCATACGAAGTCCATTGACACCTTTCCAATACCACGGGCATAAACCTTCAGCTCTTGGTCGGCATCTACACTCCCTGCCGTTTCTATGCTAAAAGCTCTAATGCTTGAGTATGGGACACTGACGTAACGGATCCGTTTTCCAGTGGTGCCCCTTTTGTCGCGAATCAAGATACGTTTCGTGGTGAACATTTCGTGGTCTCTTCCCTTGCCTCCACGGCCCTTGAAGGCAAACACTGCAGTAGATTCGTGAGCAATAGGCAATAGAGAATAAGAGGCCTTAGGACTCTGAATCTTGCTATAGAAAACTCACCGATGGATTCATCGTCTTGAAGGAGACGAGGATCCGACTCTCTGAGTTTTGCTTCGTACTCTTGAGCATCGATTTGGGCCGCGTTGTCACCAAGGTAGGCGAACATTTTATTGAATGGCATTATCTATCTTCTGAGGTCGCTCTGATTTTATAAGCTCAATAATTTCAATTCCTAACCAATCAAGACAGTGCAAACAGCCTGCACGACAAAAAACACGGAGACGAGAGTTGCCTCCTCTAATCACTCCGATTTCCTCTAATCACTCCGATTGTTTTCTCTCCTGTCATTCGGATCCTTGTTGGAGTTGGATCTTGGATCTATTAATGAAATAATGACAGGTAATATTTGAAGATATAATACGTTACCATTCAAAAAATATGAAGGATATCTCCCTCCTTACGTTACCATTCAAAAAATATGCAGGATATCTCCCTCCTCCCTCTCTCTCCTTGGAATTGTATTTTGGTTCTTTGATT
>JALLPI010000182.1:0-27616 GCA_036939935.1 Cyclotella atomus | reverse complement strand
CGGCATAGAATCGAAATCTAGTGAAGATGCCTCAGGGACGGAGCCCGTCAAAAAGTTTGGCTTTGATCCTCTCAAATCCAAACTGGGCAGTGCAGTCACGCCTCCGCCAATGAAGGGACTTGCTGCTAAGAAAGAAGGCATGCCATTCACGACACCAGCTTCTACGCTAAAGACGAAACTCCAGGTATTGGATAATGATTTGTCTTTGGAAGATGAGATGAGTGAATCGCATTCCGACGATGAGTCTCCCTCTTCTGTAAAGAATTCTATGAATGTAGAATTTACCGACATCGGATCATTTTTTAACGAAGAGTCTTTCAATCCATTGTCTGGGTCATCAAATACTCGTGTCAAGAAAGAAATTGGAACAGGCTTACCATTTGAACCCAAAGCATTTTCTCCTCCAAAGACCAGACCAGAACCTCAAGATCCAAGTATCATTGATGTTGCATTTGAAAGTTCGACGGTGGAAGCTCCATTGGGAGACGCTCTTAGACCTCCAAAACCGAGAACAACATCTCAACCTGGACCTATTAATCTTTGGGGTGGAGAATCGTTTAAAGGGACAGTGACCTCGAGGGCTTATGGGGTGGGATTTAATCGCCCAGCTAGTGGACTTGACTCGAAAGTGGCTGATTCATCTGTGCCACCGAAGAAGCAGAATGCTATTGCTGATGAAATTCGTTCAAGGAGGCAAGACACAGCAAGTGACTCGAAAATGTCGGACGATGCAAAGTTGATCGGCAAAGATGCAGCCGAGCCGCAAGAACGTAAACCGCTTGAGATGGAGCTGAAATTGAGATTGCTAGAAGAAAAGAACCGCATGCTGGAAGAAAAGCTGAACGCTTCCATAACAATAGAAGAAAAGAAACGTGCTGAGGAGCAATCTTACTCTAATCAAATAGCTGAGCTCGTGGAGCACATGCGCAGATTAGAGAAAGAAGTCGGGGATTCTGCCATAAAATCTGAACGAGCGCTTCGGTCCAGGGAGGACGAAATTAAACGAATTACTGAAGTAATTGAAATCAAGACAAACGCCCAGTTATCACTTGAGACCAAGACAGAAAAACTTCTCTCGGAGATAAACGAGATCCGTGTGTCAGCCGAGAGACAGTCCAAAAAAGATATGGAAGCGTTGAAGGAGAGGTTGATCGATTCTGCAAAGTCGGAGCTTCTACAAGTGAAATCAGCATACGACAAACAGGTGGAAGACATAGCTAAACAATTAAAGATGAAAGTGGACCACGAAAAGTCCTTGATGGAGATCACCCAGTCTCAGTCGAACCAGCTTAAAGATTTGAAAGAACAAATTGATCGTTTGCAAAACGAACGTAGAGTGGACTCGTCTGAATCAAGGGAGGAACTAACATCAGGCAATAGCAAAGACCCGCAAATCAGTGTTGAAGACACTATGGAAACTATCCAGAACATTGAGCCTCTCCACGATGTAGTGTTGGCAAGCGATTCATCTAGTGAACAATATACATTAGGTGATGAAAAAGAATCCTCAAAGAGGTATCTTCCCAAATATGAAACGTTTTCGCAAGGTAAGCACAGTGCATGCTGTTTTGTATGACACATCACGCCACGGTGCATCTCAAACATATCATGTTATTATTCCAAGGAGCCCGTATCCCAGGCAATGCGGTGTCACCGTCATTGACCTCCTCTTCAACGTCCTCTTCAACGTCCTCTTCAACATCTGATGCTCCCATTGAAAATCAAACCATCAACCACAGTATTCCTGATGCTCTTGCCGCTGATGTGGCGAATTTGGAGTTAGTTTCTTATTGTCAGGCAGATATAGATAATAGTCCTTCGATCATGCATTCCGACTATGACCCGATTCAAACGTTACATGAATGTTCGATTCCCTCCGATTGGCCATTCGTGTCCATCCTTAGAGATAGTTCACCTTATATTGTGAACCATCGTCAATCGACAATTGTGTACCATATACCTGGCGAGCTTCTCAGTGACAGCCAAAAGTTCTTTTCTGTCATTGATGATATCGCTCTGACTTGGTTGTTTGGAATGAAAATTGTCATTTCTGTCGGATGTAGAAGACAAATAGTACAACGATTAGAGAGATTACACGGAACAGCTGATTCTGAAGCCATGCCTGGCGTGAGAGTCACTTCACCAGAAACTCTCCGTATCCTTGAGGAAGAAGCAGGATTTTGTCGATTTGAGGTAGAGCGTCTCTTGAACCGTTGCCTTCGAAACAAAGGTGCCGATTGCAATGTAGTCAGCGGATGTTTCATTACAGCCAAGAAGTTCGGAGTTGTAGATGGGGTGGATTACATGCAAACAGGCTACCCAACAAACGTCCAAGTAGATAAAATCCGACGTCTGCACTCACGCAATGATGTGGTGCTGATTACCCCACTAGGTTTCACCAAAGATGGGGATGCATTAAATGTCCATTCGGAACAGCTTGCTGCTTTTACAGCTGCTGCGCTTCAAGCATCAAAAGTTGTCTACTTCTCTTCTCATCCAATGGTTCTACGAGGTTCGGGGAATAGAAACAGTGGTGCAGAAAGGATACAAATGATACAGCGATCAAACGCTAATTCAATTCTCTCACATTACGGGCTTCATGTGAACAGTGCAACAGGATTTCCTTCTTGGAAAGAACATCAAGATAGCAGAGGGAACGCTGTAAAAAGGGCACACAAGTTGAACTATCACCAACAATCAATGCTGCTCAAAATGGGATGGGCAACACACGCTCTTGAGAAGGGAGTTGAACGAGCACACATAATTGATTGTGAGGATGGATCTTTGCTTGACGAACTATTCTCTGCTAGAAGAGGATATGGCACGTGCATCAGCCAGGATGATTATGAAGCGCCTCATCCAGAAGATTGGAATGATGATCTAACCTTAGCTGATATTGCAAGCAGTACACTTTGATAACAATATCAGGATTAAATGAAAGAATGTAACTATACTATGCAGTAACTATCAAGAGTCGTCAAGATCACATAATTATGCAGTTAGGACCATTCTCCGGCCCATCCTCTTCCCCATCACTTTCCTCTCCAGGATATAATTCATACCTCTTCCTGATCCCAGCATAGATCCAACCGCCCTCCTGTCTAACGGCATGAGCCCCAAATGCTCTGGCAAGCAGCCCAAATACCTTCCTCGGCGATACCTTACTTTCTTCTGCACCAAATAAAACAGCTCTCAACTCGTTCGACTTGGGAAGGAGTGCAAAATCCTTTCTCACTTCATCTTCATCCAACACTCGTCCGTCCTCACCCCGGCGGCTCAACAAGCTGTCCGTGGGACGAAAGGGGTCGCAATCCTCAATCTCCCGAATGACAAAGTGCAATGTCGAATACTTCTCGTTCGCAATCGTATTTCTCGACCGGAAGTGACGATACCAAATACAAATCGATGGATTGGCCCGATCCATTGGGGGGATACAACCTAGTGTTGAAATCGACAGTTGGTTTCGTTCTTGCTTGCATCGTCTTCATCCGCTTTTGAATCTGGCTCATCCTCATCCATCCGTTGCCATCCCGGCTTGGCCTTGCCCCAGCGATCCTCTAAAGTTTTGGCCTTCTTTGGTGGTGACATGGTCAGGATATCAGATGATACAGTTAGATATTGATATGGCTTGGTTCAGTTCAGAGTGAATTTGGCGCAGACAGGTACAATGCTTTGAGATAATAACTGAAGCCTTTGTAACCTGTTGGCTGATAACCTTTTTACCTTTCGAGTTAAATGAAAATCTTGCCGCCAAAAAACAAATACCTCCGGCCTAGACCTCCGTCCCATACACTCCAAGCGAGCATAACAAGTACACATCCACCATGGCAGCAGTAATAGAAACAAACGCCCCAGTGACCTCAGTAAAGCTTGAGGGCCTCGCTGCCCTCAAAATAATCAAGCACTGCAAAGAGTCGCTCCCCACAATGGTCACAGGTTCGCTCCTTGGCCTCATGATCGAAGACGGCGTGCTCGAAATCACACACGCATTTCCATTCCCCGAACCGCTCGACGACAAGGGCGACGTCGTCAAGTCCGCCGAAGATGCGGCAAACGCCGACGACGAGGCCGCTGCCTTGGAAGGCCACGAATTCCAGCTCGAAATGATGAAAATGCTACGCGAGGTCAACGTAGACAACAACTGCGTCGGCTGGTACCAGTCCATGTACCTCGGCTCCTACTCCACTCCCAACTTGCTCGACAGCCAGCTCTCCTACCAAACGGATCTCAGCCCCAATGCGGTAGTTATACTCTACGATCCCATGCAAACTGCACACGGCAATCTCGTCCTCAAATGCTACCGCCTCACCGACGAGGCCGTGCGCCTTCGACAAAATGGAAAGAACAACTTTATCAATCCCCGTAATATTTTCCAAGAAGTGCCCGTCACACTATCAAATCCCGGCCTTGTACGCTCCCTCCTCCGTGATATGGGCGATGGACTACACGACGGCGGTGCCGCCCCAATGGACGGAACAACCTTCGACAGACTCGATTTAAGTACCAATCCCTACCTCGAGAAACATTTGGAATTCCTCTGCAGCTGGGTAGACGACTTGGCGGCCGAACAATACAAATTCCAACATTTTACGCGTAACCTCCGTGCCAATGCGGGAGGGGATCGTAAGGGACGCAAGGCTAAGGAGGAAATGGCCCAGGCGATCGAGGAGGGTTGGGCTAGGAATGATGCTCCGAAACGGATGGAGAGTTTGCTCATGTCGAATCAGATAAGGACGTATTGTGATCAGGTGGAGAAGTTTACGGGTGAGGGATTTGGGAAGTTGTTTTTGACGAGTGGATTGCATAAGGATGATGAGAAGAGGGCGGCAGCTTGATAAGAAGGTGGGAATAAAGAATTTCAATTGAATAAAAAATGTATAAGGATATTTTTTCTTTGTTAGATGAAGAATGGTGATGCAGATACCTGGTGCTCTGGTGAGGGACCCGCTGTCACGTACAACGAGTTTGGGTAGTTCATATTATGAATGAACAAAATAGCTGGTATCGTTTATTCATGTTTTGGCAATGGGCCACTGCTAAATCGATAATGGATGATGATAATAATATGAATATTTTATGAAAAGAGCAGATAAATAAGTAATAAGTAAATAGATCTCAATAGATCTTCGCCTTTGTTGTGACTATTTGAAAGCGCTACCACCACTTGCTGATGATGAAGAAGGTTGTCGTGACAGCAAGTTCAAGCAAGAGATCATTATTTTCAAGGACGTAAGGAAAAGCCGGAAATAGAAATAGCTCTTTTTGCCTCATGTCATACTGATTCCTCAGTTGATTTAGCTTGCTTTAACTTTTCAACGCATCAAAGAAAGAATAAAAACAGCATCATCGACAGCTCGTTGTAATAACTCATCACTCAAACCAAAACCATGGATAACAACTCTGACAACAACTCGGAAAAGAAGCAATCCTCCGACGATGTAGGCGTTGCCAAAAGCTCCGCTGCCCCCGCCGCGATAAAAGACAAGGCCGTGGATCAACGCCAACTACGCGAATTCAACGAATGGCTCGCCCGTTGGATCAATTATCAAGGATTGTTGGCAAAATATTGGAAGACCAGGGCTCAGTATGAGCAGCGGTTGGCCGCGGGAGATGTTGCTGAAAAAACGTCTTCTTCCTCATCGAAATGGGACATCCGATTCCAAGAGCTCTGCGAGTACAAGGTATGGTCTGATTTATTGATTTATACTTATTTGGATCACCTTTGGAGTTCTCTTATATGCTGCTGTTACATTGACTAGAACGATCATGGCAACTGCAACGTTCCCTCGGGCTTTGTCTACAAGTACAAACCTCCTTTGGGTGAGACACTATTTCTGCTGAGAGTCATAAGTATGTTGGTTGTGCACAACTGACATCTGATCTTCTTTTTGTTCAGGAACATGGGTTAAAAATATGCGCCGTCTAAAGAAGGCCGGTAAGCTTGAGGATGACAAAGTAACTCGTCTTGCCATGATTGGGTTCGAGTTTGTCAAGGCGTCAACTGAAACGATTGCCTTTAGTGCTGCGTGGCATGCAAGCTTTCTTCAATTGAAGGGTAAGATTATGAAAAAGGGGAAATTTCTGTTTGTGAATGTTGCACCATCAACTAACTGTTTATACATTTAGCCTTCAAGGATAGGCATGGGAATATCGAAGTGCCTGTTGGCTATCTCATGCTCAATAACAAGAAGCTGGATCAGTGGATTGACCGTCAACGCAGACTGTTCAGGGAGGGGAAACTGCCGGCCGAATTAATCAACAAGCTCGAAAAGCTTGATTTGAATCTCAGGGGCCGTGGAAGGCCTTATGGGTTGGGTACGCCGGAATGGATCGAAAAATACAAAGAGTTGACAGTGTATTACGCAGCGAATGGAAACTGTGATGTCCCTGATGACTATGAGGCGAATCCAGGTGAGCACTGTGCATGACGAGCCCTTCCACTCATGTTCAACTATGTAAGGTGCACTAATTCCAATGATGTTTATCTCCACAGCTCTTGGTGAATGGAGTAGGAGGCAGAGGGATCTTTACAAGATGGAAGCATTACCTGGTGATCACTTCAAGAAATTGACTGAGCTCGGATTCAATTTCGTGCCAGGGAAGAAGAAGGAAGCACCAACATTTAGTCTGTGGGCCACCCACGTGACGGAGCTCGAAGCTTATAAGGAGGCAAATGGCCACACAGATGTGCCCAGATCATTTTCGCTGAATCAAGCCTTGGGGGCGTGGGTCCATCAAACGCGAGTAGCGTACACTGAAGGCAAATTGACTGATGAGCAAATTGAAGAGTTGGAGGAGTTGGGGTTCGAATTCAAGCTGAAGAAAATGAGACTCAGGCAAGCCAGGGTGTGGGAGAGAAACTTTGCACAGCTTGCTGATTACAAGGAAAAGAACAACGGTAGCTTCCAAGGATTACGCACAGATAACCCTCATATTGGAGAGTGGCTCAAGCGCCAAAAGCGTTACTACCGTGAGAATGCCCTGAAACAAGATCGATTCGACCGCCTCAGTGAACTTGGTGTGACATTCAATGAGGCTCCAGAAAGGAAGCCTCCTGTCATATTGCCATGGGAGACCCAGTATGGAGCACTTGTTGGTGAGTTTGCTCAATCAAACTGTTCAGTATGTTCTATAGAGCCCTGTTTCTGACTTTTCTGACGCATAGAGTACAAAAACGCTCATGGGGACACCAACGTGCCATCTGTATTCCCTGAGAATCAAAGCCTGTACCATTGGGCTAACTCGCAAAGAGCAGCCTTTAGGAGTGGAAGGCTGTCCGAAGAACGAATTCATATGCTAACGACGATCGGTTTCGACTTCAGCACTGATAAAGCCATTAGGAAAGGCAAGCCATCCAAGGGCAAGGGGTTTTTGTGTCCCACAGAGTTTGATCATTACTTCCAGAAACTTCTTGAGTACAAAACAAGCAACGGCGACGTCAATGTCCCTCAACGATACAATCAAGATCGGTCAGTATACTATTGTGGCGCCCATTTCTATTTGTTGTGGCATGACTATTTCTAACACAGAATCTGTCTCCCACGTTTAGCCTGGGTACATTTGTGCATTATATGCGTCTGTACTACAAGACGGCCAAGTTAAGCTCGAGTTATATTTCTCGGCTCCAAGAAATTGGGTTCGACTTTGATGTCCAGGAGAGTCTTTGGAACACCAGATGTAAAGAGCTGTCTGCATACAAGGAGGCTCACGGCGACTTCTTTGTACCCTACGCTGATAACCCAGTAAGAACATTCGCTCTCTGTGTGCGAATTTCGCTATTGTGCATGTAAGATTAACCGTTCTCGATCACTTATTAAACTAAAGGCATTGCATCAGTGGAAGAACAATCAAATCATTCGTTACAATAAAGGCAATCTCCCCAAGGAACACACTGACAAATTACTGGCCATTGGATTTGACTTCATCAAAGGTCCACCCAAAACTCCATCAACCAAGAAGCCAACGCCTAGTAAGCGCGAGCCGCCAACCGGAATCATGTTCGAGAGCCAAGAAAATCGTGATCAGTATTTGCAAGACTTGTGGGAATCCAATTACCAAAAGCTTGCAGCAATATATGAACAACGGGGCAGTAGTGACATACCTCTGAAATATAAGGAAGACCCTTCACTTGGCGCGTGGGTGTTTGCTCAGAAACTCAGCAAGAAGAAGAACAAGTTATCATCTGAACGGATAGAGAAGTTGGATATGTTAGGCTTTAAGTTCTAAGTTGTTGCTGCTGCACAGTGTTTTTATGTTTGGAAAGAACCTGTTGAACTTCAGTGAGTTTCCTAGCGTTGGATTCATTACAGTTGTTACGCCAGCTTTGTATTAAACTAAAGTGTTCATGTTCTACTAAATATATCTGCAGCTCAGCCATAGTCTGCAAGCTCATAATAGGGTACAATAGCCTCCTAGAGTGAGCAAATGGAATTGGTACCAAAACATCACATATATTTTTGATCCATCTGATGCAATAGACTTTGAGTCATCAATGGCGCAAACGAGAGAGTCGGACTGTTAAACGCTCTGCTCATCAGTCACCTCTTCAAACACTTCCAGCTGATGCTCGCGGGTAGGGGTAATACCAAGGCGTTGCCAGTTGGCCTCTTCCTCTTCGGCCAAAACAAAGTGCTTTGTCATCGAATTCCTCACAACTGCAGCTTTTTCTGGGCAATAGCGGTGGGTCGGAGAAATGCTGCTCACCTCGCTACGATCGTCCAAGCTGTTAGAGTAAGTCAAATCGGCGGTCTGGGATCCATCGTCAACTTTTTCATCAGGGTGAATTGGGTCCTCGGTCTTTCGGACCTTCTTTGTAGCGATCAGTGCTCCTACAACTGCAAGAGCGCTACCAATTCCAATAGCGATCGAGGTGAACGTAGAAGTGTCTTGAGAGGCCGAAGCAGCATTCACATTGGCTGAGGAAGCAAGATACGATGCATCACTGCCAATATACTCCACATGAACGACGTTAGGGTCTTCTACATTCATTGACCTCAGCGTATTTTCCAGTTCGTAGGTATACAGATAAGTCATGAGGTCGTCATCTAGACTCTCGTCTTGCGAAGAAGGAATGATGACGCTCAGTGTGCCTTCAATGACGAAGCATTCATTAGCACCAGAAGCAGTGGGCTTGCAGTAGTCTGAAAAAGGATAATGGTGAGATAATGTGGGCGCTAGAAGATAGAGTTGGCATGCGAATTCGGGCACACTTACATTTGGATGAGATCGTGTCGAGGGGGTTGGAATCGACAGCCAGGATATCAATCTCGAATGAGAGTGCAGCATCTTCCAATGATCGCCTCCTTTCCCAGCTGCAAACATAGGTCACGAAAGCCTGCTCAATGGCCTCAATACTTGAAACGGCGTCTTCTTCACTGGTGGATGCAGTCTCCATAAGGTAGTAGTAAGAGAGATCAATCGTCCTTGTTGAGGAGGCATTGACCAGGCCTAAGTTACAAAAGGTGCCGTCCATCTGAACAACAGGTGTCATCCAATCATCAGTAATGGCATCGTCCCCGCACTCGGTAACACCCCAACAATCACTCGCACCAAATATGCTAACCAAGGCCTTGAAGATGCTATCTAAGTCGGCATCCGAATTGGAGTTGTTTGAAGTGCAAGATTGCTCGGCCTCCATGAGGAGGAAGCTCACAAAATAGCTTGAGTTCGGCGGCAGTTGGTTGCTCGCAAGTGCTTGATTGAGATTCCTTGGCAAGAGATCGTCTTACACGCGCAACTCCAGTGTCATCAGAGTTAAAGATCACGTCAAATACATCGGCTAGAACACACTCTGGAATGAAGCTGGTATCGACTCCGGCGCACCTCGCTGCTTCTGCAAACAAGATCTTGAAGAACAGATCAGAGGGATCCGATGACTCGTCACACAGAGAAGTCCAGCATGGCCTTTGAATATTGAAAGAGTATGTTAGGTGTTGGAGCGCATAAGCTTTCACAGTCGTTGTCAACAAAACTCACTCGCTGTCAAAGATGGTCGAGAATCCGGTGAAAGCCGAATCAAACTCGGCATCGGACACAGAATTCCCGGTACCTTCACACTGAGCCCTGCTACTTGAAAGAATGAAGTTCAAGAAGGCTTCTTCAATATCGGGGGACGTGCACTCATCCTCATTCAACGATTGAAGAAACCTTGCTCGACTGGCGCCGATTACGGGAGTGGTGGACAGAGCTCTAGTGGCATTGATAGGACCGGCTTCTCCTTCAGAGATATCGAAGGAGGTCAGGTAGTAAATGATAGTCGACGCCAAGCAAGATTCGGTGTACAGATTGGCATCGGAGCATTGCGAGAGGTACCTGGGAACCAAAATCAATGTGAAGGTGAGATGATGGGTGATTAAAGACAGTACATCAAGTATGGGGACTTACTCAAAGACAAGGCGCCCAAAGCTATCTAAGCTGTTGTCAACCTCTGTGAGAAGTGTATCATCTTCATCTTGCCGATCGCCTTCGTCGTTCCACTCTTCATGCTCGCTTTCATTATTCCACTCATCTACCGCATTATACTCTAATGTATCATCCAAAGAGTCGTCAAGTTTGTCATCGGCAGTGGACCCAGAGGGGAATGCAGTAGGAGACGTAACGTAATCATCCACAATGTTAAAGTCCATGCTTCCCATAACAGCAAATGATCCAGCAAAGTCAACGGACATGCTGTCTGTCTTGGAGGATTTGGACTCGACTCCGCCGAAGTCATAGGACATAATCTCCATAGTCTTGGACGATTTAGAGAGAACGGCAACATCGGCATATTCGTATGAAAGATCATCCATTTCCTTGGAAGACTTGGACAGGACAAAGCCAAAAGACATATCGGCTCGGGGCTTCAACACCTTGGTTGCCTTAGCACTTTTGACGGCTTGAAAGCCAAGGTATGGCATGCTAGCATCAGAGATGGACGCCTTGCTTGCTAGAACCTTGAACCCGGTCTTTCCCGTTTTGCCAGCAACGCTGGAAGCAATCTGGGAAGCCAACTCGGCGGCAACCTCGACTTCTTCCTCGACAAAGAAAACCTTGGAGGATTTGGCGCTCGACTGATGAAGACGTTCGACTGGCGCATTGCCAAGATGAAGAGAGCGTCCAAAGTCGACAAGGCCTGGGTCGGCATGAGCTGCAGTTGCAGCTGTGGCAAGCTGGAGGGCTGGGACTACGGTGGAGAGCTTCATTGGTAGGGTTGTTGGGATGAAGCAATGGAATGAAATGATTTTGAGGTCGCAAACAAAATTATGAGCTCATTGGTGGCTGTTGCTGGCAAGTAGAAAGCAAGCAGAAGAGCTTGGTAACAATAGATTGTCATTGGTGGAAGAAAGTCGTTGCTCCGCGAATGCATGAGCTCATTTAAAAGAATGCTGTTCATTCATTACTCATCTGCATGTGCTTAGTGCAGATTAATTGCTGTGTATGGTCTGCTGTTTGCACTGTTCAACAGTCATGTCGCCTTCAATTTTTGCTAACAATGGTCCAGATGAGAGCTTTCCCTCTTTCCTCTCTCGTGAGATCGAACCAATGAACATTAAAGGTAAAATTACGGCCCCCGTTACGTATCTACCTATCTACTCTATCCCTCCCTCTTCTCTCCTCCTCTCCCAAACCCCCCCCCCCCAACCTCCCGCCCTCCGTTTTCCGTTTTCCCTCTTCTCTTCAATCCTACCACCTCCTCCTCTTTTTGATCCCACACTCGCACCTCCACAACAGCTCCTCGTCCATCTAAAATTTAGCCATGGGTCGCTACACAACAATCCAAGCCTTCGCCGACAACTCCGGCTCCATGCGAGCCGTCCCTTACGATCAGGCCGTTGGAGCCTTCGCTTCCGGTGCAGCACCAGCCGCAGCCAGAGGACCCGTCGTGACCGAAAAGGTAGATAATCCCTACGGCTCCACCGCCGGCGCTGGCTCTGGTGAATTTCACGTTTATCGCCATGCACGGGCGAGAGAAATGGCAAGATGGAAGGAAATGCATGCTACTGAGGCTGAGATGAAGGCTGAGGAAGAGTTTCAGAGAAAAGTCGCAGATGATACTAGAGTTGAGGCCGAAAAGACGGAAAAGAGACGTAGAAAGAGAGAAAGAGAAAAGAATGCCAAGAAGAGAAAGAAGAACATGAAGTTGGGTGGTGTGGGTCTAGGTGTTGAAAGTAATAATAGTCAGGACTGTGAGAACGGGGATGATGAGTTTGATTACACACCAATCGCTGCTTCAGAGTTGAAGGCTTCTTCAGATGATACCGCTGCTGCTGATTTGCCTGATTCTAATTGTGATTCAGGAAAAGTAGGTGATTCAGATGAAAAGACGGGAGGTGTCAACACACAACCAAAAGAGCCGCTAGTCTTTGCTAATGATGGTTCATTTCTTGAGCAATCAAAGATGCTGCTCAAGAAAGCAAACGAGTGATCTTGTTTCATTCTTGCCCTTGCAGCAGTTGTATCATTTGCTTGATAATGTATTTCTAAGTCTATTAATGGTATCTCACAAAACTGAGAGCAAGTTCATATCTTGTGCTCAACACAATATTATAACTGAGGCATTTAAAGCCATTGAGAACTGCACCTATCTTGTCTTGTCTCCCTCCCCCTACAGATGCTGAACAAAGGTTTCACCGTATCCCCCTCCCTCAGCCCCCTCCCCCACCCTCTACCTCCCACACTTGCCAGAATAACAATTTCTAGGTTTATTCATGTGAGATGAGAACATGTGAGAACTCGAGATTGCCTCTAGAGTCGCAGTTCCAAGCATTCAAGTAAAGTAGTAGTCTGCACATTGAGTTGGCTTCGTCTAATGAATTTAAATTCTCGTTACCTACACGAAAAATCTCCTTCAATCATGTAAACAACTCACTAAGTCAAGTACTTAGATTAAAACAACAGATACATCCCATTACTTCCCCTCTCTCAGAGACTCCCCCATGCAAACTAGCTGCACGTTGATTTTTTCACAGTAGCTTAAAAGTGCGTTTTAAAGCAAATGATAGTTCTCCCCCCGCTAAGTATGTGAGGTATGAGAGTTCCCCCATTTGCAAATGATCAGCCAAAAAAATTGACTTAAGCAGAAGCGATAAAAGCTTTGCAGGGGAACTCAAGAGGTGCCAAGTTGGTAACTCGGACAACATTTCCACTTCCCGGGGTGTTGAACACAACATACAGTGAGTTCAACAGACCGTTATTGGTGAACACCTCAAACTTTTGCTTGAAGTTATTGGGTCCATTCAAAAGCTCGACCTGAGCATTGAGCTGACGGGTATCGGTGTACAACAAGACCTGAACCTGGTCCACGGAGGCATCAAAGTTTACGGAATGGACGGCACCTCCCTCGATGTAACGTCCCTGGTTGGCGGTCAAGAGGTCGGCGCGTTGGGCGGCAAGGCCGGGCTTGGCATAGGAAGCGGCGGCATTGAGGGGAAAGTCACCGGGTCCGGTGTTATTGATATCGATGGCAGCAGCCTTGTTCCTCGTTCCGATGAGCGTCTGGATGGGGCGCATGAGACCGTCCTCGGTGTAGGCCTTGACCTTCATGGGGGTCCAGTCGGGTCCGATCCACAATTCGATGAGGGATTCGACGGGGCGTCCATTGGAGTCAACGGCAACTTGGACTATTTCTTGGTTGGGGTCGGGGAATTCCCAGTGTTCACGAGATTGACCCTCGATGCGGACAGAGCGGCCGATGGAGGCGAGGTCCCATTCTGAAGCTACTGCAGATTTAAGGGACACTGTCGCTCTGGGGGCGGCGGTGTTCAGGGAGAAGCCGTTGGCGCAGGCGGCGAGAGCAAAGAGGGGAGCAATAAACTTCATGGTTAGAGGGGGCGGTGAACGAGATATGTTGATGGAAAGGATATCAGCAACCACGTGTTGTTTTTGCTAGAGTTTGATTGCCTGTGAACTCTTTCAGCGCATTGGCGCGATCAGAAGGTAGTGCCGTATTGTTTCATTCACATCTACCTGTCATAACAGCTGAAGTCGAACGTCAGTCATTTGTTGTGGCCATTTAATTGCCATTTTAAGGACTCAATGGCAGAGGCCAGCCAGACGCATGTCATTGTGACGTCAAAAAGGAGAACTCCTCCCAACTTCAACTTTCAACAGTCAACACCCGAAGTCCCACCAAAAACACAGAAACCCAGCACACAGCACCGCACCAACACAAACAGAAGTTACTACATTTTCCAGTACAATTGTCCCTTTTAAAATAACAAGTTATTTGGTATTACCTATTGGAAATATCCAATAGTGGCTTGGAAACAATGCGTTATTTCCATTTTGTATTAATTCCTACGTGTAAATAGTACCAGTCTCAGTACAAGGGCCCGCAGCCTCTCAACCTCTCAATTTGCTCCTCGCCCTCGCCCTCGCCCCTCTCAATCATGAATGCCAACACCAACATTACCAACCCTGGCCCTGATAGAGCTCCTTTAGGGACGCGTAGGGAGTCACAAAGGAGTCATCCCAGTAGCGGTGGCAGCAGGGGATATTCTCTAGACACAAGGGAGCAGGTCATCCAAATGCATCTAAATGGGGATGACCTCCAGGCTGCATGGCCCGTTCCCCTTTGTGCCCAGTACAAGTTCCCAAGCCTCAAGACCTGTAAATGATGGATTGCACAATATCAGAGAGAAGGGTACGTGAGGCCAATGCGTCAGACTGGTAATCACTTCTCTGCTCGGGAGGTTCAAGGGGAAGATTTGGTCAATCTTGCTTTGTATCGCCTAGTCCGACCCAAGGCTTATCTCTACGAAGTTGCAGCCTACATCCACAATCGGAACCCAGCAAATCCTCCATATTCCAAGTCACAGATCTACCGTGCTGAGCGCAGACTGGGACTCCTATCAAGGAAAGTAGGCTCAAGCACATCTGATCTTGCCTACCTCCCTGTGAATCTGCGCAAACGTGAGCGTTACTGGAATGCTGCTTACCCCGATGGAGTAAACGGCTTGAGTACAGAGGGTATTATCGATATTGACTAGGCAAAGTTCAAGCTAGAGTCTCAGAACCGTAAGCGTGTTAAAGTGATTCGTAGAAAGAGAGTTAATGCCAGGGGTAAGTATAAGAGGGGGGAGGAGGGCACAAACCTGCTGATGGGCATCTCTGGAAGTGAACAAACCACCTTCTCTTTCCATTCCATAGGCTGTATTCAGAAGGCGGCACTGATTTGCAGCGATTTTATGAGTTCATGTCTGCCTTCATGGATTATTTGGATGCAAACTTTCCTGGGAGGCGGTTCACATTTACAATGGACAATCTAAACATTCACAAACATGCCATGATCTTGAATTTGATCCATGTCTGTGGGCACAGAGTTGTGTTTCGTGCTCCCTACTGGTCTTGTGATGGACCTATCGAATATGTCTTCAATACAATACAAACATATCTCCAGATGCAATATAATACTGTCGCCACCACTGCTGCTTTGGAGAATGAGCTCAATCGCATCATTGGCAATCTCGGCTCCTTCAAGCCCTATTTCTTACATGTTAACTTTCCTGATAATTAGTTTAAAGACTAATCTTGTATTTGTAAATAGTAACTTCACCTACTAATAACATGTGATCTTCGCCTGCTAAGAACTTCACCTACTAATAACACGTGATCTTCGCCTGCTAAGAACTTTACCTACTAAGAACATGTGATTTACAATTGTAGAGCACAAGAACACGTTATCTTCAATTGCTAAGAACTTCACTTGCTAGGAGCATGTGATTTGCAATTGCAGAGCACACGTGATTTGCAGTTGCGGAGCACACATGATTTGCAATTGTAGAGCACACGTGATTTGAAATTAGTAAGTGCAGTAAGTATTTGCAAATGTGCTGATTCTAGAGTAATATTATGTTATATGTAAATGCAGGACTCAAGCAGTATCAATCATCAGAGTCACTTTCAAACCCATTACGGTAGCGCTTTACAGCTTTTTGGCTGCAGAAATTGTTGCCATTGATGGTCTTCCCTGCAGCATATTCTGTTGCCTGACTAAGGTTGACTCCATCAGTGGCGAGAATGCCCCGCACAATTTGTTTCTTGTTACCTTCATTCTTGAACATTGACTTGCTGGTTCTCTTGGCGGCCTTCCTCTGGTTCATTTGCTCTTCAGTCACTAGGTTCAAAATTCCGGCGAAATTCCGTCCGGTCGCGGACACGGAATATAGCCGGAACCTGAATTTTGACCGAAACTTCGATTTAGTTCCGGTCATTTCCGGAGTTTTTAAGGTCATTAATGTTAAGTAATTGATGATACGACTGTCACATCTATGGCGCATCTATGTCGCATCTCCGTCTCCTTAATTAAAAAAGCGGAATCTAAAAAAATGATTCCTGCGACTCCGGAACCAAAAATCCTGGAAGATGGCCCGGAACCAGAATTTTGACCGGAATTTCGCCGGAATTTTGAACCTAGTTCAGTCAGATCACCTTTGTTGATGTCCGTCAGCTTGTCATGTTCATTGCGAGCTTCAGCCCTCTCCCAAACAGCGTCTATTCCACGTTTCTTCTTTGGGATTGCTGCTGCAGCTACAGCAACAGAAGCAGCAGCAGTAGAGGCTGTAGACTGGTCATATACAGGCTTGCGCGCAATCTGAATCTCCTTAGGGACCAAGGGCAATGCTGCTGGCTTTTTATCTTTGTCACTGTTAAGAAATATAGAATATGTAAGTGTCGTCATGAATGAAATGGATTTAAACAAACACTGTGCTCACCTATCCTCCAACTCTACCATATTCTCTACAGTCTGCAGAGTCCTTGGCTTCTCTAGTTTTGTGTTCCTCCCCCTTTGCGCAGCCTTGCCACTCCCAAGATTTCCATAATCTTCAGTCCACCCTGCTCCATTCTTATGTTCCAAAGCAGCTATGCTTCTCTCAAGATGATTGAATTGATTTGTGGTGAGCCCTTGTTGGAGTAGGTGGGAAGACTGGGCATGAAAGGCATCGTTGAGAGCCCTCCTATCCAATTCCTCGTTACTGGTCCTTGAAGCAATCTTGCCTTCTCTGCGGTCACTTTCGAGCATTGCAAGTGCCTTCTTTTGTGCCAATGGTCGAACACGAGCTGCATCATCAAGAAGGTCATATGCAGTTGCCTTCATTTGCTCATGTTCTTCTTGAGTCATTACCCTTTGATCTGTGTAGAACCTGCGTTTCTGAACATATGTTCTTAGAAGCAGGAAAGATTGAAAGTGATTAGTGAAACAAGCAACACATTATACAAATCACAACTTACGCAGTACTGCTTACAAATTTGCAGCTACACTTGCACACAGGACATTCTCCCTTGGGATATTGTTTCTTGGTATTCTTGTCAAAGCAGACCAAAAGGCATTTTGACCCGCCGATCACATCCGATTCGTAGTTTTGTAAACAATGGCACACAATCAAGAGATCCTTCATCTTGGGAGGCTTCCATTCTGTCACAATCTTGCCATCGCCGATTAGAGGAGGACCTTTGTTTTCTTTCCATACAGCGATCTTTCTTTTGTTGACTCCAGATTCCTTGGAGATCCGATCATTCTCCTTTTTGGCTGCCTTGTTTTCTTTCGGCATGTCTGTCAATGTATGAGTACAACAAGCACAGTCTGGGAACTGTCTGGAGTCTGGCTTTGATGCGCCACCCTGTATATACAACCGAGCAGCCTGATCCCCTTTCAACTTGATTGAGTGCCCATCTCCTTTAGCACTCTTGGTGGCAGTGAACATCAACTCCTTGGAATATGTTTCAACCCTCTCCATGATCTCAATATAAGTCTGCAACTCGTGCAGCTCGGCTCTAGTGAACTTGGTATGCTTGAGACTGTATTAATCACGCCCCAGGAGCTGGTCAACTTCTCAGCCAGAAGTGTCCCAGATAATTTTTTGCAATAGACGCGTCAACTCTTTGTCTCACGAGTTTTGCAAGAGTGCTGCCATCACTCAAAGTAATCCTCTTGTCAAGCTCATTGGCATAATGAACAAAAGTGGATCAGTGATCAACGAGGTGAGATAGAATGGACTGCAGCTGCTCACTCTTGAAAGAGCATGTGTTTGAATCATGCTGTCTCTTCTTAAAACTCTCCTCCATCTTCACGCAGAGCCCCCCACTGAGATCTTCAAATGTTCATTAGTTGGCAAGCAGCACATCAGTTCTTCGGGGTCATCTGCGGCGGCGGCGGATGCTTCCTCACTATCTTCAACATCAATTGGCTGGGCAGCTTGATCATATGATGGATCAGATTCTGATTCGTCCGCCAAATTTGAGCGAGCGTGGGCGAAGTTGGGAGGATGGCTGTGTGAGGGTGGGACAACAGACTGGGCACCAGTAATGCGTTCATCTCGCAGCTTTGAGGGGAGAGAGTACCCCTTTTTCTTTGTTGATGCTGGTACTTTGGGCATTGTAGGTATTGTTTCATTCACATCTACCTGTCATAACAGCTGAAGTCAAACGTGAGTCATTTGTTGTGGCCATATAACATTTTACAGGACTCGATGACAGAGGCCAGCCAGACGCATGTCATTGTGACGTCAAAAAGGAGAACTCCTCCCAACTTCAACTTTCAACAGTCAACACCCGAAGTCCCGCCAAAAACACAGAAACCCAGCACCACACCAACACAAACAGAAGTTAGAAGGAAAACGAGCATATAAACCATAAACCGGCCGTAGCAACAAAAGCATCAAGGTTGCTGGATAAAGAATCTCTTCTCTTCAGAGAGCATTGGGCGTTGTTACTGTGGTGCTGAGAAAAAGAAGTATAAGTAGTGAACTGAGCATCTCCACATACCGAGGTCGGCATTTTACTATCTCCCATAACATTTGAAATTGCACCCAGGGGATGATGATCTTACAACAAATATCAAAGCAAACACGCGTGTTGACTCATACATCATGTGCTCCAAAATGTGCGCTGAATAATCGGGCATTTGCCTATACATCAAAGGCTGCGCCAAGTATTTGTATTCCTTTGTGTCAAGATGCACGTCCGGATCTCCAGCAGATGAAAGACCGAAACAGTCCTCACTCTTCTAGATTCAATCAATTTCCAAATAGATCATTGTCTACTGCAAGTGTAGGTCACGACTTTTCATCGAAATCTTACAGCTCATTGTTGAAAGGTTTAGACGTGAACACTATACCATCCGAAGATGATGGACATCCTCTTGCAGTCTACACTATTGCAGAAGGGAACAATGCTGAAGATTCAAAGCAACAAAAGAGAACTCCGGTATTACTATTGCATGGACGCACGTGGAGTTCGGTGCCCGTTTATCATCTGGTAGGTGGAGGTCAAAACACTCATGCTGATGAGTATGCCGAGGAATCAGGAGAAAGCAGATCTCTCATCGAAGCACTCTTTCGCACAGAGAGCATCCAACCATATGCAATGGACTTTAGAGGGTTTGGAGGAACTCCCAAAGACGAATCAGGGTTTGTAGAGCCTTTGAGATGTGTCAAAGATGTCATTTCTGTTCTGAATTGGATTCAATCGAATCATTCAGATGTAGCGGCCGAAGCATCGAAACCCGCACTGTTAGGATGGAGCCACGGAGCTTTGATTGCTCAAATAGCAGCGCAACGTCATCCCGATGCCATGTCAAAATTAATTTTGTGAGTTTGTCGTGCATGTGATTGTTCTTGCACAAGATGTGTCATCTAAGCTGGTCGTCCACTCAAAGATATGGATCCATCTACAACCCAAACGTCAAGTATTCAATACCCCCTCCACCATTCCCAGATGGCAGCTATCAAGGGCAGACTGATCACGATGATTTCCCGGTGCATGAAATGGCGTCACAGAACGAATACGGAAATGCAACAGAGGACTTTACCCACAATCATGTCGTCAGTAATTGGTTTGCAGAGGCAGCATTGATTTGCGATCCAATTAAAGTGCAATGGTGGAATTTGCATCAGCTGAATGAGTGTCATCCTTCCTTAGTGAAGGTGCCAACCATGGTGGTGAGTCATTCGTCTCAATAACATGACCTTGTCCTTTTGTGCATCAACTTATCTCAAATGACTTGTTTGTTTTCAGATTGCTGGAGACCAAGACCCGTATGCACCAATGCTAACACAGGCTGAACTGTTTACCCATTTGGCAAAGGGAAATGATCGTGTTTGGAGTATCATTGCAAATGCAGATCACGCGGTACACTTATCTGACAAACGATACAAATTAGTGGAGAAAGTGCGCAACTTTGTTAGTGAGCATTGCAGGATTTGAGAAACGCTATGAAGTAGGAATTGACTGTACTGTATTGGGATCAGTCGGTGGTTGTTGTATATCAGCAAATAATGTTACAGTATTACTTTAAGACGCGCAATACCTAATCTTAATAGTGAACGGATGGTGCGGTGGCAAAAATCTCCAACTGGAGGCCCATCATCGTCTTCCTCATTGCTCTCATTGACAGTAGAATCGTTCGCTTCGTCCGCCTGGAGCCAATGATCGAACAATTCTAAAGTTATCCACTTTTTGTCCGCCACTTCATGGTCCAATCTCCAGTCAATTTCTTGTTGGCGTTTTGGAAGCTTCACTAACCACAAATAGGTCAGTTGTCTATCTATTCTGTTGCCGTTTCTTGCGCCATATTTGCGAATATAATACAGTGGATGCTCCGTCAGATTTTTTATTGTGGCACCAATATATGAAGCATCCAGGCCCAATTCCTCCTCTAATGCTCTAATTGGTAGATTGCCTGCATCTTCCCCACCGATCGAATGTTCACCAACTATGCTCCACGTGTCTGGACAGGTCACTACAGACGAAGATCGTTTCATCAACAGAAACTTGCCAGCCGCATCCATAACGTACAGTATTCCACCAATGTGCAATAACCCCTTTCTATGGGCTGAATCTATGGACTCGGTCCCCATCTCAATTAGTACAGCTGGGTCAATTGGAGTCAAATGAGTTGGCTCTCTAAATCTTTCTGGCAATTGATACACTGTGAGATCTTCTTCATTGCTCGTAGCTGCAGCGTGGTGATCGATTGTGTCATTCGTTAATGCATTAATGCTCGCATTGTATGAATAAATAAATAGTGACAGCACGAACACGACTATGATAGTTACATATCGCTTTGGACGGAGAAACGGAATGTGCTCGATCATCGATCTAGAGCAGAGGGGCGGGGCGGAAAGGAGAGGAGAGAAGGTTAGGTGGGTGAGAGAGGGGAGAGAGAATCAATATCTAATTATAAGTAATATCAATAATTAATGTATAATAATACCTTTAAATGATCAGTTCCAAATTTCGGTCTTTTTTCGAACTCTCGAGTCTTCACTTGAACTTTTCCTCCTCCCAAGCTTGCCTTGGCCAGTGGCCTCTGGTAGTGGCAAACTATCGATTGCATCTCCTCCTTCTCGTGTCTCGACCCATACTCTCGTAGCAACACATGAAACTTCCCCTGGCCTACATCGCCTCTTCTCTTCTTTCCTCCACAAAAGATGTGGCCTTCAATTCGTGGTGCGCGGAGGTCGGCATCGTCTGTCCCAATGCAGAAGTTCGAACAACTCCTGCCAGTGTTGCTGGTAGGGGAGTGTTCACAACTTCTGATGTATCGGAAGGTGATGTTGTCTTATCTATCCCATATTACTGTGCCTTGACCCAGGAGAATGGACGACAGTACTTTCCGGACCTTGGAAGCAAATTGAATTCATGCCGCAAGAAAACTCAAAGCCCCATACGACGTCTTTGGAATCAAATCATAGGCAAGAACGACAACCCACTTGTTGATGATGACTTTTGGCAAGCAGAACTGACAGCATATGCCATCGAAGCCATTGAGACGAACCACCCTTGGGCAGAGTGGATCTCTCAGTGGTTCAGAGAGGATCCGTATCAACAGCTTGTGAACACAGCAACATGGAAATTTGACAGTGAAGTGCTTAACGGGACGCTAGATGATTTCAGTTCGATGGCTCCAGATATTTCGAAGTATAAAGTCAATGCAGCAGTTGGTATTCGTCTCGCTGAGTTGTACAAGTACGCTAAAAATTATCAAAACAAAGTACCTTTCTCTGAATCCACCTACGCCTTGTTGACGTCTCGAGCAATTGGCATATCGGATGGAATAACTGCATGCCTGCCCATGCATGATATGATCAATCACAATTTCAATCCGAACGTTGTAATGCAATTCAATGAGGGCTTCTTTGAATTTGTAGCCTTGCGAGACATACCCAAAGATTCAGAGCTGTTTCTCTCATACATGGATATCACGGACGATGAGGGCCAATGGGATGAAGATAAAGCCACTTGGATGTTGGTTCAGTGGGGTATACCAACTTCTCCATGTGACGTAGAAGTCATATCAACGCAACATGATGATGAAGTGACTGTTCGTGAGAATATTGTGCAGTAATGAGTATTCGCTTGAACATTACTACATGCAAGCAAGCCTAGTCTATGTTAACAATGAAACTATTTTCCTGAATTTAATACCTCTTCTTTGACTCAGCAATGCATTTCTTCCTCCACGCCTTCATATCAATAGGATGACTCAACTCAGAGGCATTTCCATCTTCTTTCCAAATCTTAATTGACTTATCAGCCTCGCAGGTAATCAATCTAGTACCTGTCAAGTCAAACTCTGCGGCAAATATCCCATTTTCGGCGTCCAAACTGCCAGGCTGCGGTACTGTCTGTGATGTCTGAAAGCAGTGGCCAGATGCATAATCCCAGAAATTCATGGTTCCATCATCTGCAGCACTCAAAACTACCCCATCATCATTGATAGCCAATGCATTAATAACTGCTTTGTGACCGGTAAAGTTTTTGATGAAGCGGCCATCGCTGCCTACCCACTTCTTTAGGTTGTCTGCTGCACCAGAGAGGAAGGTGTTTTCGAAGCTAGGCTGTGCTAAGGCGCGCACTGCCTTTTTGTGATGAGTTAATGTAGTCATACATTTGCCTGCGGCGAGATCCCAGAGTTTGATTGTAGAATCATAAGATCCAGTGACAATCTTGACAACGAGAGATTGCTTGAGTAAGTTTCCGTGATCTAGAATAATAGAACTGTTTCAACTAACCTGCGGATCAACACTTTTTGTCAAAATAGCTCCGACGGTATTATCATGACCCGTCAAACAATGCACCTGATGCTTGGTTCTCATATCCCAGACCCGAGCCACGGCATCTCTACCACCAGTAACTAACACATCCAAAGTAGGATGCAACTTCAATGCAAATACTCCAGAGAGATGACCATGGTAGTGTCTGATTACTTGATTGGTTTCTAGATCCCAACACTTTGTAATGTAGATCATAACATATGTGCACAGTTAGTACAAAATCAAACGTGTAGAAACAAAGAACGTTTCAAACCTTAACACTAACCTTGACCATCTTGTCCTCTCCAGCCGAAAACAAGTAAGGATGCCTCTCACTAAAAGCCAGCCCCCTAACGGGTGAAATGTGCCCCGTCAAAGTGATCTTTAACGCATCATTCGCTGCCACACACGCCTTGGCCAGATCAAATATCTTAATCACACGGTCTCCCCCTCCAGTAGCAAACATTGTGTTGGTCGGATCGAAGGCGATAGAACGTACCCAACCCAAATGTGAGGATATGACCGTGGATAAACGCCACGGAGCATGCCATTTGGGTGTTGGGATGGTTGTGTCCGATTTGCGTATCACGAGGATTCCTCCTGGACGGACTGGTTGTTTGCCCTCTACCGCAGAAGCGGAAGTCTTGGTATCTTTCATTCCAGCTAAAACCATGGCTCCGCCATTGCTGTTAAACTGACTTTCGGGAGGAGCCTTCCTTTGCAGATCCATTTCACGATGGATTACCAATCTTCCCTCCTCCCCATTGTTGCCGGAAACAGCGGCCACATCTTCACCGCTAGGCAATCGATCCAATGCATCATGTCTCAACTCCTTAATAGCACGTACGGTGGCCGAATCCTTCTTGCTATCTGCATCTTCTTCCTGGTAGGCTAAATTAACGTCGGGGTAAAAGAATCCAATCTTGCGCTTGATCGATGCCTTGTGGATCGATTCGTCAAAAAGCGGGGGGACAAAGGCCAGAGTTGATGCGGCAGCAGGAGTAGAAAGGGGGTCAGTGGATGGTGCATGAGATGTGTCGAAGAGGATGCGGGATCGTTTGAGGGAGGTGCGGGAGGATTGGGGGGCTAGATCTGCGGCGGTTGTCACCATGGTTTATCCCTCTCGTCTCTGCTGCGCTAAGTACATTGGTGTGCGGTTGGAGGCTCGTCCTTTGTTCCAAATGCAATAATCTGTTATTTATATTCCTACGCAGCCACTCGTTGGCTGAGCAATTATAATTTGGAAGAAAGGACACTCCTCCGACCTCAACAATAAATATCGCGGAGGATTCTCAGCCCAAGCAACTTAAATCAACTTCTTCACCGAACCCCCATAAAGGCCGTGCATGGCGTCAAAAACTCAAAAATCGAGCCTGTCTACTCCTCCTCCCGCAACCAAAATCACAGGAAAGCCATGCTAAATTGGCCGACCGATCTAACGCCATAGCTCGGTCTTGTGAACGAATTTGGCCAAACCAACGAACACATACATTAAGGTTTTAATCGACGATGGCTTGTATTGAGTCATTAATGTTAATGTCCAACCAAATCGTCGATTCTACGATACATCTGCCGTACTAATTGCAGATAACACCTTAATGACTGAATATCATCTCTGTCTACAGGCGGCTTTACATGACCAATTGAGACAATTCTTCACGTGCGGCCGATGGCCCAAACAAGAGATGCCCAAACCATCGAGGACGCGTCCGATTCCGATCGGCCGGTGATAGTTGGTGATTTTGCACGTGATTTGTGGGCGGGAAAATCCACCAGGCTCCATGTTGGGCTTCGCACGGCCTTTATGCCATGCATTCTCATTCCCCATATTCATACCCATCCCGCCCGAGTTAGTTACATAATAAGCCTTCGATCGCTTCGAGCTTCGAGCAGACGGGTTTGATGTGATGAAAACTGAAGAGCACTGAGATTGAGACAATGTCGGACCAAGAGCAGCTAAAAGATATTACCACCCCGCACGATCACGATGTACTGTCGGGCAGGGGCAACTTTGTGAATCATCACGCTGGAAACGAGAATTTTCGGGCCCTGTGAGTTCATCGCGTAATGAAGAACATAAATGGTGTTGTAGGTCTGTTGTTATAACTAACAGTTCTGTACGGTTACTATGTCCACATTAGGGTGAAGAAGCATAAGAAGGACTATGTGGCTAGCCGTAAGTGAAGCACCTCTAATGGTGTCGTCTGTGACCGTGCCTGTACTTCAACGCGGTAGATTCTCACTGATCACTTTTTCCGCATACAGCCAAGGCCGAAAAGCCCATGTATTCAGTCCTTATCTACGACGAGATTCGTGCGATGGACCCGCCAGGAAGATTCCTGAAGCAAGATCCTTCCACAAAACTTTGGTCTGATATCGGCAAGAAGAAGGCTCTGGACAAAACACGGCAAGCGTTACGAGAGGGTGCTCCGGAAATGCTCAAGGAAATGGGCGGTGGTGATGACGGTAGTGAGGAGAAGGAGGTAGAAAAAAAGCCCAAGGCATCGAAAAAAGGCTCCAAGAGTGAGAAGAGGGTGGAAGACAATCCGATGGAATCCAGCTTCATGTCCATCGGGAGTTTCTCCATCGATGGATTGAATGATTCTATGTTTGATCTGAACTCATCTTCTAATCAAGGCCAGAGTCAAACGGGAAATTGGTCTGCCATGACGGTAGGGAGTTCGAATGGGAATATGCAAAACAATAACAATGGAGGTTCTCTAGATTCTTTTGCCAATCAAGAATCGCTCATTGGAGCACAAATGCAACTAATGCAACAGCAAATGGAGCAATGGCAACAGATCATGAATTTGCAGAATCCGAGTGCGCAATTGCAGCCATTGAATCTTCAATTGCAGTTACAGAATCAAATAGGACAGCAGCAAAATCAGATTGGCCAACAACAGAACCATAATATTGGTCAGCAGCAAAATCATTTGGGGCCACAGCAGCAAAGCAACATGTTTCAAGTTAATGGATTTGGAAATCAGCAGCTACAAAATCAAAATCAGGTTTGCTTGAATAGCAATATGAACAACAACATGAACTTCTCGCAAACGTGTAACTCGCCTAATCAAGTGAACGATCCGAACATTGCAGCTTTACTTTCTGCAATTCACAGCAATGCTGCTGGCCAGAACAGTGTGATGCAGAATCAGGTCCCACAAGCTCCTCAGTCTATGAATCCGAATATGAACCTGATCCAACAGCTCCAATACCAAATTTCTATGCAGCAACTCAACCAACAGATCAATAATAACAACTCCAATCAAGGTATAAGCATCCCGAACACAAATCAGCAGTGGATGGGAGGAAACGGCAATATTCAGAACATTCTCGCTGCTGTGGGTTCGATGAATAATAACAACATCAACAACGGCCAAACTGGTCAATTTGGTGACTTCACATTACCCCTTAATGACACATCTGATGGAGACCAGATCATCGGGATGACTATGCCGCTCCAGGATAATGAACGTAAAGTCGGTGGTACCAGCTATGCGCGTTCTCAGCGAATAGGTTTCAAAAACAGTTTCACAAGGCGTAATAACTCACATCGACAGTTGACAACAAATGAGGCAAACTCATTAATGAGCTTGGAGAGTCTGAACTTGGATGATATTGAAGATGCAGAATCAGAGTGATCATCAATAAAATGGTGTCTTTGCAAAGAAGTTACTACTTTTTCGATCAGTTCAAAAGGTTTCGCATTGCTGTTAATTTACTTTTCATATATTATGTGTGTTTAATGAAGATCCTTGTTGTGAAATATAGTTGCTTGATACAATATTTGATGGATTGATCTCTCTAGTCAATCCTATATCTACAGATGATCCTTGATAACCAGCCAAAATATGCCACATTTAGACATGGAGACATGACAATGCCGCTTTAAGTACCATTCTGTTCTTTTAACCTGGGTGTCAGTCGCAATTAGGACAGGCAGCAACTGTTACTCCGTTAATGTGATTGAGAAGATGGTTGTTGCCACTGAACTTATGCACCTGTCTTGTGGCCTGCACAGAAAACATCTCTGGACAGCTCCCTAGAACCTTCTCCACACTGCCCAAATACACCTCGTCAAAAGATCCAACAGAATGATACCCATGTCATGATAAGAATGATAGTAATATTGTGCAACTTCATCACCCTTTTTATGCTTGATAGTTTTCTCCTATGATCCAGAGATCTTGCATCAATTCAGCAGAACCACAAGATCCTTGCCTGAAGGAGAATCCAAGTAAGGTACTTCTCTTGCTGGAGAGCCTCTGTTAGGCTGGTTAGGCATCTCCGTCCGTGTATGCCATGCACCTATCCAGATGACCTTGGACATGGTCATCTGACAGTTGAATTTTGAATGGCTGATACCATCAAATGTGAACAAGTTGTTTGTACCAGCGACACCTCCGGTGGATATCTTGGAGTACATCTTGTTACGCTTGTGAACTTACAGAGGTGCTTGACGTATGTCACTCAAGTTTGTTTTACTACCGTATGTTTGGGGGAATTGACCACTGTTATATTATGATGGATATCCTGGTATTAAAACTTCTGGTTGGACGTCTCCGAACTTTCGAAGTTGGGCTATTGAAAGTAGTATTAAA
>JALLPI010000181.1:0-27657 GCA_036939935.1 Cyclotella atomus | reverse complement strand
ATAACGATATTGGGATTATTATTTGCAAATCATAGCCGTAGTAATCTTGATAATCATATTTAGATCATTGCAATTAATACTATAAAAAATGTTCATGAAGCTGTCGTGTTGTGCATTTATTTGAAGTCTGTACTAGGTTGACTGTTGCATATTTATTTTTTATATCATCTTGAACAGATAAACATTGATTTATAAAACCATAGCCAAGGGCATATTATTGCAAATTAAATAGCATTCCACCCTTCCGCGGTTGATTGCTGCATCTTTGTGTTCTACTTAATCGATACGGCTTGTTGTTGTTTCTTTTAGAATGGAGCCGATGTTGGAATTGAATGAATGGAGAGGCTGAAGAGCCCAGAAGCCAGAAGGCTGCAATGTAACCGGAGCTGCAGACCAAACTGAAGATAAGCCAGCCGTCTTCACATTGTGCTGGGTACCAAGCTCGTTAAGCTGTCATGGTAGAAGGCGGAGGCTGCAGAGTGAGGCTGAAGGAGTTGGAAGAAGCCATGGTTATATTGGTGTAACGTCATTATGTAATGGCTGGCGGCTATTGGCACTTCAATAGTTGCGGTTGGTTTACAAGACTTCTCGCGATCTCAAACCTCAAAATCGGCTCAAAATCGGCTGAAATAAATACCTGGATTTCGAGTAGAATCTGGAGGTATTTCCCGATCGATTTCTATTTTGGAGGCCGATTTTTTCATCGGCGCAAAATCTGAGCCAAAATTGGCTCAAAATTGCCTTGACAGAACGAGTCTAAAAATGATGGCATATACTATTGGAGAGCTCGCCCGCATTGATGGAACTACCTGAGCATGCATTGCCACAACATAATGCCGCTTACCATGGCCCACTACCTCCAAACACTGTACGCCATGCCCCTTCTCCACTTGAGCCCGCAACCTCAGCTGATTCCAACTGGGCAGCATGCCTAAAAACTCGGTGTTCCACAACAGGGGTTAATGTGAATATTGCTGGAGGAGCAGTTGGTTACAAGACAAAGTTACAGCCGACTGTAGCTGGATCTTCGACGGAGGTGGAATTTATGGCAGCATACGACGCGGCAAAAATGGTACTGTTCTTGAGATCTATCATGTACGAATTGGGCATTCCACAACAAGCGGCTTCTATGATTTATGAGGACAATGATGGGGCCACCGCAATGGCCAACGCACAAAAACCTCAAATATTTTGCACTTGCAGAATGGGTCGAACGCGACAGAGAGTGAATACAGCCATCAACACGGCAGATCACTTCACAAAAATCCTTGACAGGACATTGTTTTACAGCCATGTTGACTTCATCTTAGGCCACATCCCACCATGCATGGAACCCTAAGTAAGTGAAGGATGAGGACGTCTCTCGGGAACACCTAGCTATTAGACCTGAGGCAGCTAGGGCTGCCAAGTGTGAGGTACCATTGGATTTGTGGGTACAAATAATTTCCCATGTTTGCTTGCCCAATCCAACCTGGTCTGATCCCAATTGGATTGTGGGGGGGTGTTAGTAGATAGGTAATAGATATCGTAACATCAACTATCATCTGGTTTCTACTACGCAACCATGGTGCTTGTATGATGAAACACACCTCCTCACACCACACAGCACCCTATCTCCCGATCAAGAGCCCATTCCTCCCAAATATCGGACCTGAACCTTGACCGAACACAGCCGAACACATAGATAGCATTTGACAATGGCGTCGAGTACAATCACACTGAGAAAGAATCTTTCAACAAGCGCGGGGAAGAGGGCCGGTGCAGGGCGTCAGATTTTTGTATGTACAATGGCGCTTTTGGTGCTCGTGTATCTCCTGTTTCTGTCGTCGTTTTTCTCTAAACATGAGTCAGTTGGTAGTGCAAATGATGTCGCTGCTGGAAAATCTACACACGTGCGATCATCGTCTACCATCAGTCAAGCTTTCAAGGCGGATGATCTTGACATTGAAATGGCTGAGTTTGCCTATGAGCAACAAAAAGGCGAGCGTAATCCAAATTCGCCTGTAAATAAGGACTTCGCACAATATCAGTCGAATTGGCCGTGCTTCTGGGGTGAGACGGCTGTTGGAGATTTGGAGACTTGGAAAACTAAATTTGACCAAATGAGAGATGGATGGAAGTACGTGTGTGGCTTGTCGTACATTACCAAGCCATGTGTAGTGTACTCTCTTGGGAGCAATAACAACATGGCATTTGAGAAGGATCTGCTTCGTAGAGGTGCGTGAACATAATTGTGCCAATGATTTGAAGACTTCAGTAGGAAGATTAGCTGAGAATGTGTTTGTAGCACCCCATTGTGAAATACACTCGTTTGATAGTGCTTTTGCACCTGATCTTTTATCTCAGTGGTTTACTGATGATCAGATAAAGTCGGGTAAGGTTAAGACGCATCAGATGTTCATTAGTTCGAAGGATGACCTGAGCGCAAACCCTCCGCATCGCAGTGTTCCATCAATTATGGCTGAACTTGGACATACACACGTAGACATTTTGAAGGTAAGATGTACTGGTGCATTGCCGTGTGACCAGATCAATTGCTGCATTTTTTACTTTTATTTATCTCGTTCTTCTTATTCAATAGATGGATATTGAGGGATCTGAATGGGGTATTTTCACACCTGGGTCTGACCTGAATCTCAATGTTGTCGGGCAGATACAGTTAGAAGTTCACACAAATATGGGTGATAATCAAAGTGTACCAAAGCTTTTTGAATATTTGGAGGCAAATGGGATGAGGCTTTTTCACAGGGAACTGAACTGGCGATATGGTGTAGATACTTGCATGGAGTATTCATTCATCCAAAAGGATTGGTCCCCCGACAAGAAGAAGTATTGAAGAAACTTATTTAGAACTTGATGTAATAAGAGTATGTAACAACGTCCTAGAACTTTATGTAATTATCTAACCACAGCTTGGTAATACTCATTGGGTATCAAAACTTAGTCTGTTCATTCCAAACTCCAAACTCTAAAATGTAATCCAATACGTAGTCTTTGTATCGCGGGTTTTATCACAGCTCTCAGGATAAATAGGCTCTTTCGCTTTGGGATGGTGTTTTTGGCTCACGCATTTACTGTTCATATCTTCTGGCTGCAATTCAAATCTGCCATTTTTCTTCAATTCCTGGAAGTTCTGCTTTGATGAGTTGTTACATGTTCGTAGCTTGATTGGGTCATCGGATCCAGATCCATCAGTGGTTAGACAAAGTGATGGGTTCGAAGATGGATGTATAGTCTTGGCACCAAAGATGAATCTCTGCTCTTTTGAAGAGTTGCAATTATCAATTCCTAAGGATGATATAGAAGTTCGATAACATTAGTTGAGAACAGCACGTGGTAAAAACAGAGTGCTGCAAATTTGACTTACGCATCTTGTCTCCGTCTTCGCAGTTACCATCGCATTCCATGCACCAAAACTTTTCTCCGCTCGAATCCTGCCAGTTGTAGCCTTCTTCCCAATACAATCGTAGTCGAAAACCGCCTATATAATCGTCAGGCACTACCGCTTGAGCGACGACCACCTCTTGTGATAGTTTCATTGCAGATAACGCAAGAACTGCTAGCTTCTTCGTTGAAGGCTTCATTCTGTATATTCAATGGGCAAATGAACCAGTCGGCGATGGACTTAATTGAAAAAAGATCAAGCCCTTCGCCTCCGCTCCTCGCTCGCCGCCTCCCTCCAAAAAGTTAGGCAAGGACGTTCCCGCCACAGTTTTTTCTTTCTCACGCTCTCACTTCTTATGCCTTAGCATTGTAACTTGGACAGTTATCATGGAGGTCCAACAATGTCTTCGACGTGGTGCGATTATGCTATTGGTTATGGTTATACTACTAAACTTGCCAGGATGAATTATCGTGGCTGAAGAAGAAGCCCACCAAAATAGAAATTAAATGAGCCAGCACCTCACTTGATAAAGTACATCTTTCATAGTACTTTGAAGCTTCCCGTGTTCCCATTGTCTCTCCTTTTGCATCCATATGTTTGCATATCATCATTGTTAGCATCAGATTCATAACTGTGACAACAACTCCGAGTTGACATATACTCTTCCAATCAACGATCAGTAATGCAACTACTCCACAGCTCAGACTTTTAGAGATGTATTGGTGACAGAAAAGGAGCAATGCTGCATACCAAACTATCTTCATCGAACAAATCACTGTGCATGATATTGATTCTACACTAGAATACATGTAACTGCGAAAGGAAAGTAAACCGTATGACGACGATGACAGTATCAATTCTGTGGAGCACTCTGGGCAAATAAATGAGAACACATGGTTCAGCATATTGTTGAATGAAGGAATATGAACCCAATTCCACAGTAATGCATTCCCGTTCATGAAGTAGAATCTTGAAGCCAGTGCCAAAATGATACACCTCGTTAAGAATCGAAAGTTCAACGGCCTATAGGTCATATCTTGTCGATGTTTCTTCATTTCTTCCAGGTATGGTGCGTTCATTTGATCACTGTGCTGCTGCTTTATGTGTTCGAGATTGTTGAAATGCATCCAAACAAATCTGTTGACGATATCCAATGCTATGTGTTGAAGCCCCCAAAGGAAAATCATCTTCACCTCGAAATGAGCAGCCACTTCCAACGATTTTTGTCGATCTAGCCCTTTAGATTCCCATCTCTGGGTAAACTGCTCTGTTGCTTGGTCATTTACTAGACGGGAAATCATGCTGTTTCCGACACTGTATTAAGTTGCATTAGTTCTGAAGAAAATGGGTTCTCGATAGGATTTGCAGTACTTGGGGGTGCATCAGTAGGTTCCTTGGTTGGCGAAGAAGTAACCAGTGCATTTGTCATTGGTTGCTTGCTAGGCGTCTTAGTTGGCGAAGAAGTACTAGCTGGGTTCTTGGTTGGACTTCTAGTAGTAGCGTTCTTTGTCGGACTTGCAGTAGCACGTGAAGCTCCGTCTCTTTCCCTAGCAGCAACAGCAGCAGCAATGTTTCCACTTCGGTCCTCTCCCTCAAGACGAGGTGACAAACAATTCTTCATACCAATGACGAGGCGACGCATTCGGCTCCACAACCACAACCAGTGTTTCGCAAGGAAAAAGACAAATATAAATCCGAATACCCCAAATCCTGAAAGTGCGTTCGTCGAAGACTCTTGATCCAATATTTGCATAATTGATTCTACTTGATCAGGAGATCTAGCACACCCTAAAGCACACTGTGCAAGCTCGTCATAAACGCGGCCAGCCTTTGCTGTTCGTTCTTGAATCTCCAAAGCCAATGTAAAATCAAACACCACACTCTCCTTCAACGGAGAATGAAATCCCTCTGGTGCAAATCGAAGTGTGGACGGTACAGCATCCACAGGATACGCACTATTTCCATCATACATCACCATACAATTCGTAAGACTTATTGAAAAGGTTCCAAAATCTGCTGCTGCTGTATGATGATGTGGATCGCTTCAAGTCTCCTCGATAATTATGACATTGTCCATCCTGCAGGGACGTAACATCTGTTGATATTGGACAAAACTGTCGAGAATGTCGTCGGCAACGAAAAAGTTGGGAGATAGGAAGGATATATCACATTGGATGGGGCGAGATGTTATTGTTGGATCGGATTCGGTTGGCGTGGCCACAACATCGGTTGGCGTGGCCACAACATCGCTTGGTGTGCATGAAGATGTTAGGATGATTACTAACATGCTATGAGTGCTTGTGGTGGCTGAAAATGTCGGGTCGGTTGGTGCCTTGCCGATAGGAGGGGGTGTATGGTGTATGTAATTGCCGCCGTCGCCGGTGTAGAAACGGACCGGGCCATTTCAGGAGCTCATGCTCCTGTTTTGCTCGTGCTATGAGAGCCATGATGAGGTAGAACCAAAGCGGTGATGCTCGCTGTCAATACGATGAGATTGAATTCAATCAATGCATGATGTCCATAATTGCTTTGCAAATGAATGAAGAAAAAGAAGGGGAAAAAGGGCGACGGCGGTTCCCGCCACATTTTCGCTCTCACCTACTTACTATATCTACTATCACCTTCTACCTACCTCTACCTACAATGCCTTAGATCATGCTGTTGGTTATCGGTTTGGTAGTACCACTAGAGCTACATCTAAACAAGTTTAGATGAATTATTGTGGCTGAAGAAGAAGCCCACCAAAATAGAAATTAAATGAGCCAACACCTCACTTGATAAAGTACATCTTTCATAGTACTTTGGCACTTCCCTTGTTTCCATCGTCTCTCCTTTTCCATCCACATGTTTGCACATCAGCATTGTTAATGTCAGATTCATAACTGTAACAACAATTCCGAGTTGGAATATACTCTTCCAATCAACGATAAGTAACACAACTGTTCCACAGCTCAGACTTTTAGAGATGTAATGATGGCAGAAAAGGAGCAATGCCGCATACCAAACTATCTTCATTGAACAAATTGCGGTGCATGATATTGATTCGACACCAGAATACATGAAATTGCTCAAGAAAACTAAACCATATGACGATGATGCCAGTGCCAGTTTGCTTAATTCAGTGGAGCACTCTGGACACATGAATGAGAATATATGGCTCAGCACATTGTTGAATGGAGGGATATGATCCCAATTCCACAGTAATGTGTTTCCATGCATGAAGTAGAATCTTGAAGCCAGTGCCAAAATGATACACCTCGTCAAGAATCGAGTGTTCAATAGCATATAGGTCATGTGCTGCCGGTGTCTCTTCATCTCTTCCATGTATGGCGCAGTCATTTGATCTCTGTGCTGCTGCTTCATTTGTTTGAGATTGTTGAAATGCATCCAAACAAATCTTTTCATAATATTGGATGCTGCAATAGATAAATAGTGTTGAAGCTCCCGAAAGAATAGCATGTTCATTTCGAAATGAGCAGCCAATTCCAACGATTTCTGTCGATCAAGCCCTTTAGATTCCCATCTCTGAGCAAGTTGTTCTATTTGGATGTTTGGTATTTGGCCATTTGCTAGACGGGGTGATACGCAGCTATTATTTGACAGTTGTATGCAATCTCGAGAATGGTGCATCACAATCTCATTCCCAGTTTTTGATTCATCATCAGTTTCTAGCGTATTGACAGTTCGATTGATTTTGTTGGAATCCATATGTCTGATATTAGAGTTGTCGTCACATTCCAGTGTTATCTCTTCTCCTGCAGATTCTTCAGACGAAGTAAGTTGTACATCCAACGATGGATTTGCAATGGTGCCCTTAAAAGACTTGTGAATGACTTCCACGCTTCCAGTATCGATGTCAACTAATATTGAAGTTTCTTTCCTAGCTTTCTGTCTCCTTCTTTTTCTACAAGATTTGGTACTGTTCGATTGCCGAGATGTCCATATTGCAGATGGTTTCCCGAGCAGCAGCACTGCAGATACACAAATTATCAAAGCCACGGATGGAATGACTACAAATATCTTGGACCAAAATATTCCAGGTGATATATCAATGATTTCATCGTGTAGATGCGCCTGGCAGAAGGCGTCTGAATCGGTGCTGCAAGACTCTTGTGCAACAAATCGTCTTCGTTTCGTAGGTCGGACCGAGAGCCCTTGTAGATACGAGTAGTCCCCGTTGTTGAAATAGGTTCGGGTGTTACCGAGATTCTTTAGATAGTCGGGAAGAGAAAGCTCTTTCTGCTGCTTTGTTAGCATGTTGTGTAGGAGAGCTGAGCTCTGTATGCTTGGGCAAATAAAAGAGCCAATGAAACGAGCTCAAGCTCTAAAGAGGCCGATGGAGGGAGACGTGAGGAGTGAAAAATCACGCCTGCCTTGATTTACTCTTCACGTGACTTTGTCGCTGAAAAACGAATTAATTCCTCAGTCCGTGTTGTATCGGATCCAACGAAAACACGTGAATTCACGATAACTGGCAAGCCCCACGCTCACAACAACCCTCTCATCAATTTTCATTTTCAAGCAGCCCTCTCTCCTGGATCCAACGAACACACGTGAATTCACGCTATCGGACCAAGCCCTCCTCATTTTCAAGCAGCCCTCTTCCTCTTTCATCCAACAAACAATGGATCCATCCCACGTCCACGCTCTTACCCCGTACAACGAAGCCCAAGGCTCCAACATGTCCCACCGCGAACGCCACACCAACGGTGAAGCCAGCGGTGGGATGGCTCACGATGCCAAGTCGGTGCCAATGTCGATTGCGACTATTTCCAGTGGTTTTGAAAAGGGGGATTTCTTGGTGAGGGAGGAGAAGGGGCAAAGAGTCTACTTGTAAGTCTGCAATGATTATTACGATTTGCAGATTTGGTTGTTGTAACTGTCTTGTATATATTTTTATGCATCATCCGACGTTGCTTGAACCTACTCATGCGCACACAGTGATTTCTTTGAGGAGGCATTCAATTACATTGCATACAAAGGTAAGTTCAATAAGCCCGAATCCCTAGATAAATTGGCTATTCTATTTAGTCTAACAATCTTCATCTTGCCTCATTGATGGCTTTTGTTACTGCAGGCTACATCCGCATGCCAAAAGAGGAAGAGCACGAGGTACGAGATTTGATAAATGAATTGCTGCTACGTTATCTATCTTACTAATCTTATCATCTCTCACATCAATTTACAGTGGATCGATACCATGAACGCCGTGCATGCCAGTGTCAAGGGGGGGATGAAGTACAACACTGGAAAGTTGTTGATGGTGCTTTACAGACCTATTGAGATGGAGAAGGAGTAAATTTAAATGTCCAGAAGTACGTTAAAGCATCTGTATTGCATTTTAACTGGGGGGAGTTATTGGGAGTCAACAAAGTCGCCAAGAGTCAGGGATAGGATGAAAGATATCAAAATACTTGAGATACTGAGAGTGGTGTTATGTCACTTTGGTTGATATTTGTGTAATAGATGGCTCACATGAGCATGAGTGTGTCTAAGTTTAAATAATTTATGTTCAGTCCACATGTACACAATTCGTCGGTTTGCGATTGGCAGGAAAACATCAGCTCACGTTACATGAAATCCTCAATATTGAGGTCTGTAAGATCCTTCACGTCAATAGGAGCTTTCTGGGCTTGGCCACCTACTCCTGCGGCTTTCCATTGTTGAGTTGACCTGATTTCATTCACAAGTTCTTTAATTCCTCTGAGCTTTGATAGATTGAGCAGAGGAGACATGACCTTTTGAGATTTGCCAGGCATGAAATCATCATTTGAATCTGATCGAGCTTCTGAGTATTCAATGGAGCTGATCACTAAGTCTGAGAATACATCAAGTGCCTGCACGAGATTGATGATATGATAATTGAATTTGAGTCTTGAGAAACAATTGATGCGTCACACATAATGAAATGCTTACATCCAAAGAGCTACCCAGTTGTTCAAGGATGAATTTCTTTCTCTCATCGACACTTCCAGCCTTCAAACAGTAAGCCAGCACTTTCAAGTTCTTGGCTTGAGCGTTTCCTCCCATGATTGCTTCAACTTTGACTCTTTCCCTCAGTAGATTGAGCAGCAGCAGCATCTTTTCTTGCACTGTTAGTACTGACAGATCATTACCTTCGTTTTGATTTGATTTGGCTTGTGCTTTTGCTAGCTCATTTCTAAGCACTGGATCATTTAGATCAACCGTTTCAATGGTTGTACCATCTTCTCCTCGAGTGATATTCCAAGTTAAATTGTTGTCCTCCTCACCCAAAGAACCGCCTTCATCGAGATGAGCATCTTTTTGGCGTGTCTGTATGCGCTCTACCCGCTGCTCCTGCTCACGTATGGCTTCATCTAAGTACCGTACTAAGGCAGAGTTAAGTACACCCGCCTCCATACCACCAGATCCAAGCATATGACTTGTATCATCTCCTTCCTTTGGCATTGATGAAAGCATCTGATCCAAACCAGCCACCCCTTCTTTCACCAACCGATCAAGCAGCATAGTAGATGTTTCTCTCGATATACGCCTCTCTTCTGACTTGCGAAAGCCATTCAAAAATGATCTCACCTTTTCAACTTCTTGATAATGACCTCCTCCCTTCTCTCTGTCATCTGCAGCCATCCCATCATAACCTATAGCTTGCAGCTCGTACTCTTCTAGTACCTCATGCAAAGCCTTTCCATTCTGCAAAAGTATGTCGTGAGACCTATCCACCAAGGTTTCAGGTGGAATACGCTCTGATTGGAACCCAACAAAGCCGTACGGTGTAGCAAAGGGATTAGCCTCCTTCTCGCTTTCATCATCATCCTCTTCGTAATCGTCTTGAAACGCCGGCGCTCCAGTAGTAGCCAACAAATCACCCACAAGCTGACGTAAACTATCTTTTGCCTTTTCCAACTGTTCGTTATTTTCCTTCTTTCGTTTAGATCCACTCATATCACCAAAAGGACCTCCAATCAATGAATCTTCAGGCATGTCACTACTGAACGGTTTACCACCCATTTCATCCATGGACATGGATGGTGCTTGCATCCCCGTCAAATCATTATTGTCAGTAGTAGAGTAGATGGAGACTACTCTCTCACCCTTTTCATTTGGTTCAATCCCCTCGGGGTTGGGTGCAGTAACCGGCTTGGACTGTATCAATCGTTTCTGCTTCATTTCCTTCTCTTTTAATTCACGTGCCTTCTTCTCTGCTTCCGTTTCACCGGCATCAAAGTAAAAGAAGCCAGCTTCTTCATCCTCTTCCTCGTTCCAAGGTTCATCTAGAAATGTGTGACGTGCTTTTCCTTCCAAGTTATTCTCTACACGTTCTTTCCGTCCTTCACGTCGATTGCGATCTTGTTCCGCTTGATCGTTGGCAAAATTACGCAATCTGGCCAGTAATTCTGTTTTGGTGCCAGATTCAGAGAGAGAGTATTGGATACAGAGTTTTTGTAGTGTGGATATGTCTACTTCTGCCAAGAGAGCTTCATCGGTCATTTCTTCGTCTGTGGTACTGTGCAGACTTGTAGATGATCTATATATGCGTTGGCTTTGATGTGCATGTCTATAGTGGTGATGATATTGTGATGGATTCCACGAAGATGTTCGATGTTTCACGAAGTAGTTGATTTGCAATGCATATGATGCGACAAATGCACATGATGCAAGCTGCAGCAGTATTTGATTGAATGGTAGCATGGGCATGATGAAGGACGGGATGCTATTTGCTTTTGCCCTGATAGGAGGCGGTAAGAAGATCTGTGGCACTGGGATTTGGGTTGATGATTGGACGTCAAGCGAAGAAGTCAACGATGGCACTTGGCGGGAAAATTCTAAACAGTTTTGTGGCGTTCTCATCCATCTCAAAAAAAGCACGACGATGAAGACGCCGCTTCATCATGAAGCTATTGAGTCTTGAGTAGTATTCAATATAGATGGAGTTGAACGACCGCAAACGCAACGGCTCGTGGCAGGTTTAGTCCCCGATAATATGAGAAGGACAAAGCAAATCTGCTAGAGAAGTCAGTAGAATAGTTACTTTACACTTTCAATTGACAACATTACAGAAATATGAATGATTCGCCAAAGCCGCACCATCACGAGCTAGCGGCACCTCCATCTCCGCCGTCTGCAGCCTTCATTGAAAAGTTTCTACATCACCAAGAGGATGCGGCTATGAGCAGCGGTGAATTTGAGCTCGGTCTGTTTCGAATTGACGGCGACGAGGATGATGATGCAAATGAACGTGAATCGACAGTAGAATTAGAAGGTGGATCGCCGCACCCTTCAGATGAGTCTGAACCAAATAATAACAACAACAGCATCACCAGTAAAGATAACTGGAGAGGCAGTCTGCCTCTATACACAACATCAGTCGATGTTGACTTTGCAGAGGCTACAATTGTGGCACCCGTAGACTTGGAAGAAGGAAACATCTTGCGAATTGACATGGGTCTACGCAGAATACTTGTGGTACAAGTGCCAGATGGAGGAGTCAAGTCAGGAGAAATATTCAAGGCTCCATATCAAATTCATCACACGCCAATGTCAGATTTGGAAGCGTTTCGAAGCAAGGCATATAATGAAGGACACTATCATGGTTGGGTGTCCAAATTGTTAGGATGTTGCGAACAAGGTGCACATTCTTCAAGTCTTGGAGCAATCTGCTGTCCTTGCATCTTGTTATCAACAGTCATGACAAGGATGCATCTGAATTGGTGTGGAAAACACACCTCTTCTTTGTCGTCAACAGCTCGACAGAGAAGTCAGAGGTGCACCATGACATGCATTGTAATGCTGTACACAACAGCATTTGTCCTCACCGTGTTGCTGATACTCCATATAGCCAAAGCAATCTACTGTTTGGAGTATGATCATCTATTTAAGAGCAATATAGAAGAGTCAACGGAAAGAGAAGAGGAGGTTGAAGCGATTGATCTCAATACACTCGGTGATGACATTACATGCAACTATAAGATCAACAAGGCGTACCTGTTTTCAATCGTTGCCTTGGACGCACTGCTTTGTGGGTACATTATTTTGCTCATGAGTCGAACCAGAACTGCAATACGAGAACATCACTACATATATGGCGGTTCAGTTGAAGATTGTTGCGTGTCGTGCTGTTGCAATTGCTGCACTTTGACACAAATGGCAAATGAAACTTCGTATGAAGATCACGAGACCAGAAGACTGTCCAATGTAGATGTTTCTATTGGAGAGCCTGGAGAGTTTTTGAATGAGAACAGTCGGCCAGGGCAGCATTGCTATCGTCCGATTGTTTAGAGAGCATCTTTTGTTGTACAAAAAGAGAGATTGTAGAAGATGCATTGATTTGGTAACATAGATCCACACGAACATGAATTCCATCTCTATATAATATTATGCAGTGCAGACAAGGTCCATAGCTCTTCGATCAGAATAATAAGGATTCTGGCTGTGCACACTCAGGTTGTAAGTATCAACTTTCCCCACCTGACTTTCGCCTAGAAGATGTCTCCCGTTGCACAGGCTGAGGAGCTGGCAACAAGCTCTGAAAGTCAGCCGCAAATCCATCACGCAACCTCCCACCAAACGCCAAAACTTGAACTCCATCTCCACCCGGTGCCAACACGGCTGAATGTCCAACACGCTCCAACCCTCCATTGGCAGCATTTCCATTGAACGAGGCATACTTTGGCTTGGGCCCCTTGCTCCAAGTCCAAGTCTTTGTGTCCAACAAAAAGCTATCTCCAAAGATCAAATCATCTCCCTTTTCATCTTCCGTATTAGGATCCCACCCTCCATAAATCATGATGGTATATCCATCCTCCAATAAAGTCGCCGTATGGCCCGTTCTCGGAGAAGGAGCCTTCCCATTCACCTTGGGATGAGACCAAGTCATGATTCCATTCACCTGTTCGAGCACATGCACGCAATTGAAGCATGTTGTATCATTATTCCCTCCAAAGACGACAACACGGCTCCCTTGGCTACAACTCAACGATGTGGAGCTGTGATACGAACGAGGACGGGGTGCATCCCCCACAATCTTGGGTGTATACCACTTCCACCTTCCTGCATCCAATACTGACACAGAATTGAGCCACTTTCCATTCTTTACTCCGCCAAACACAACCAATTCATTCGAGCTCGACAACAATGACGCCGTGTGTCCACTTCGTCCGCTGGGAACCTGTCCCGATACACTGGGAGGATACCAAAGCATAATCTCGGTATCCAAAACCATAACCTGATCAGTAGTCGTCGTCTTTCCCTTCTCATCGACCACATCCCCACCAAAACACAATAACAGCTGTTTCTCGGGTAAAAAGTTGGCAGTATGCCAAGTCCTCGCCACTCCATCGCAATTGATCGGTTTGGTCCACGTATGATCGAACAAATCGTAGACAAAGAGATCGGCTAGCGGCATTGGAGTTTGACTGACTGGATCGACGGTCTGTCCTCCATAGACGACGAGACGACGGTGATCTATCATGGTCATGCTTTGTCCCCATCGGGCGCAGGGGGTGAGAGTTCCAATGGGGGCGACGATATCTTCTTTTAGTGGTGTAAGTAGTTTGTTTTTGAAAAAGTCGTCTTCTCCTGTGGAAAAGTCATCCATGTTGAAGCTAAAGTTGTCATGGTCCAGTGAGTCCATGTTTTCACCGGGTGGTTTCGGAGAAGTTTCGGATGCGGCAGCTCCTATTGTTGATCTCTTTGCTGTCATGTCCTCTTCTCCACTTTCTTGACTTGGCATATCTTGGCCCAATGTAAATTTGGTATTTTGAGATTCATCAACTGCAATGGACTCATCGTCTTCATTGTCTTCAACCGCTTCTTCTTCTTTGGTAAATTTTCGTGTCTTCTTTCTGCTGCTTACTACTCGCTGCGGTTCGACATTTCGTTTTGTAGCCTGCAGTTCGAAAGAAGTAGCGTTGTTAGATGCACCACATGATTATGATGTATGTTAATAACAAAATCACATCTTGTGCACAAACAAAAATCAAAATGCACACACCTTACTCTCCTTCTTCTTACTAAAGAAATCCAACTTCTGCTGCCCCTTCCTCTTCTCCTTATTCTCCACCTTGATTTCCGGAGAAGGCATCTCTTCCGGCACTGCATCCGGTAAAACAGACGGCGGTGCTCGTTCATTGTTCAACGCTTCGTCATCCGCCAACTCCATGATGGACTCATTTTCTGTCAGTGCAGTCTGCTGTGCTTCACTAAACTGCAGTGCATTCATGGAGTTAGAGTTATTGACTTTGGTAACACGCAAAAGACCAGAGAAGGCAGTGAAATCAATGAGTATTTCGTCGCCTGCCACTTTGGCAATGCGGAGCATGTCGGCTTGATCTGTGTTTGGTTCAAGGGTGAAGTTGACTCCGGCGAAGGAGAGGGTGAATGCGGTTACTTCTTGTTGTGATGGCATTGTTTCTGTTGTGGGGGTTGAGATGAGTTGTTAGTTGGTTGCTTTATAGAGAGGGAGGGGAGGGCTTTGGTATGATTTATGTTGAATTGCAAAATGAAAAGTAAGGCACATCGCGCCAAAAAAAGTAGCTCATTTTACCTTTTCATACATCATCTTTATATTGTGTCGTCATTAATTTTTTAATATCTCACAAGGTAATTTGCCAACGGTCTTCAAGCGAAGCAGGCGACCCCAAATAATATGGTACCAGCAAATACCAACCCCTCAAACCATGATCTCTCCCGAATCATCAGCAGCAGCCGCCCCAGCAGTTTCATCAGTAAAAGAGGCTGCATGTTGCGCTGCACCACCGCCAATAGCAGAACCAAAACAGTACCAAACAACCACAACCGAACAATCCCAAATCCTCACCTCAATAAACACAACCCTCACCTCCCTCAAATCCTCCCACATTCAAAAATACTCTAACCATCAACAAGGTCAACAAAAATGCACATTTCATCTCCAATGCATGGATGCCACGGTTGATTCCATAAAGAGTCAATTGCAATCCGTGACGGAAAGTGTTGAGGATGATTTGTTGGATGGACAGTTGTACAAATTTCGTTTTTCGCGTCAACATCATTTAGAAGAAGAGGATGATTCTACCTCTTCGGAGGAAGAGCAAGATGTCAGTTTTGACGATGACGACATATTAGACGCCGAGGCCTATAACAAGGTGAGGGAATTGAGACGTAGAACGAGAGAAGTGGCGGGGAGGGTGATTTCTGTTAGAGAGGAGGCATTGGAAGGTGCTTTGGGTGTCGCTGGTAAAAGTTTGGAGGAGTTGTTGCGAGTTCATGGCTTTTGCGACCAACAGCCAACAGAAGATGAGGGGGAAAATGAAGATGCTGCGGAAAACACGAGAATTTCCGAGGTGCCATTGAATTCCGCATTGAAAAATCTAACGAGCACACTTCAAAATGTGGATTCGGGTCTATATCGCAAATTGGAATCTATAAAAGAGACGATTGGTACGATTGATTCGGCGGTGGATAAATGTCAGAGGGTTGCGAGGGGGGAGGAGAATGTGTTGAGTCAGACGGAGCAGGCTTTGATTGCTGCCTCGAATGTTAGAGAACGAGTGGTTGTGGAAGAGGAGGAGGTTGGAGAGGAGACTATGAATGATGTTGATAGAAATTTGGCTAGGTTGCTTGCTGGATTGTAAGGATGGGTGATTTGTGGAGCAGTTTGGCTTTTATGTTGGGATATGCATTTAGATTTCGTATTGATAATGGTTAACATAATATATCGACTTGAAAGTGAGATAAAGAAGAGATAATGCGATGGCTTGATAGAATCAGGTAGGAGCTGAGCTTGGTTGTGCACTCAATAATGATGTAAGTCGTGCTGTACGATACCCTCCGAGGATTAGTCCAAATCAAAGTACTCTGTGAGGTGTTTCAATCGAAAATGATGGAATGAAGGAATGTCAAGATCTGTCGGTCATAAGTAACCAAATGAATGCAGCAAAGCATTGTACAATCCTGATATTAGTATGAATTATAAATCTGTCAACGTATCATCATTGCAATAAGCCTTTAGGTTTACGCCTCGGCCTCATCCGCATTTCCAGCATCAATCGAGAAATACCTCAACTCATACGAATTCTTCGAAGAGGCAACCACACGCAAATAATCACGCAACTGCTGTTTCTTGAGGTAACGCTTCGACAGATACTTCAATTGACGCTTGGAAAGCTTGACATCTCCGGGAACGGCAACGGTAAGCTTGGAGGGGTCGCGGGAGACAACAACGTTGTTTTGTGCGAGGTTTCCGGTTTTGCCCTCGACCTTGATGCGTTCTTGGAGGTACTTCTCGAAAGAGGCGATGTCCAATACCTTATCCTCGACGGGGGCGTGGCAGTCAATGGTGAACTTGACGGTTCCCTTCTTTGCTCCTTTAGTCTTTGCCTAGATATGGTAGAGAGAGAGAGAAGTAACAGATGTGCAGATAACGTTAGTCAAACGGAATATACCACATAAACTTGATAGGATGCATTCCAAAGATAGATCCAGATTGATTGTCGCGAGACGCAACCACTACAACAGAGTGATAATGAGAGCGTAAAGCGGCGGGCCCACAAATCAGTTGCCGCAAGGAATAATGCCGAAGCACAAGCTCGCCTCCCGATGCCTAGGGCGATCAGGGACAGCCTTTCCTTAAGCGGATGTGATTGGGGCGGATCATGATGTGATCTCTTACCATTTTGCCGTGTTCGTGAAGAGGTGAAGTTTGATGTAGAATGAAGAGAAAAATGAGAGGAGATTGGAGGGGGGGAAAGGAAAGAGAGAGACGGGCATTTTACCTTGATTTGGCATTGTTTTTATTATGGCATCAAAAGGTAGCTTCTTAGTAAAGCGGTAAGACATTGGGAGTCCTCGATATTAGGGAGTTTAAGCCACCTACCCGATACCCGTTAACCAAAATAGTCGGGCCCCCGACTCAACAAACCCTAGTAGGAATGGAGGGCAAAGCAGCGTGGTGGTGATGGTAGCAGCTGATGACATTATGGTAGAATACAATCAAGGAGAGCACATGTGTGTGGCTTCAAATGATGTAAATGATCTGTTAAAGTTTATGGCTTGAACTTTTTGAGTAATGAAACAAAGCTGCTTCATCAAGTTCTTTTCTCTTGTGTTTTTGTGCAATATTCCTCTCACATCTCTTATGGTGAGAATTCAAACGAGGATTCTGCATTATTTACTGAAGTATCCATAGATAAATCAGTTCCACCTCTAGCTCCTCTTAAATTCATGGATGGTGTTGTTGGAGATCGTGGAGGATAGCCTCTCCCATCTCTCCTTCCACCGGCCTGTTGATCCATTCTAGATCTGATATCACGTAGCAAACTTTTGCCTTGCTCCTTTTCTGGTCCAGGATAGTCTTCTAGTCTCGTAGCGCAAATGATGGCAACGTCATATTCAAGGTTGTCTCGATAGTAGTATGCAAGGTATAGCAATGCCTCTGCTTCTGGCTCATCCACACGGACATGCTTGACAACATTTTCCAATGCCTCGGGTGATGAATCAGCAGCAGCACCAGTATACGACCCAGACAATTGCGAATGATATCTCAACTCCAAATGCCGAACATAACACTTGGCAGCCTTTTCTTCGTCACCGTCCTCACGATACAACTCTGCCAACTTTCGTGTAGCAATACCCTCACCATCACCCAATGACACGGCACGTTCGTAACTCTTCTCAGCATCACTCCGTCTATCTAACCCCAACAAACATCCACCAATAGCACACCACATCCTAGCATCATGAGGATGCAATGCCGCCGCCTTTCGAAAGTAAAACAGCGCATGCAGTAGCATATTCATAATTTCATAAGTCTGCCCCAGTCCATACCAAGCCCTATACTCTCGATCACTAATATCCACAGCACGACGATAAGCCTCAATAGCCGCGGCAGTATTCTTCATTTCAATATACTCATGCCCCAACAAGGTCCACGCACTCAAATAATTCCGATCCAGCTTCAACGCCCTTTGAAAATACTGCACGGCCTTTTCATGCCGGCCTTTGCTTGAATAATAATTGCCGACGATAATACACGTCTCCGGACGAAATTTATCCACACTCATCGATCGATGGGCCAAATGCGACAACGCCACCTTTTGATCTTTTACGTATAATACATTCGAGAAGGCATCCATATGATCCAATCGGTAGGGTTCTCGGTCTGACAATGCCAAAAAGTGTTCGTGGGCCGAGTCATAATCCCTAACATCATAATAGGCCATTGCCAACTGTGTCTGCAGGTAGGCACTCTGAACAAAGAATCCAGTGTTGTTGGCAGAATTACTACCTACTGCATCATCCATGGTATTATTCTCCATCTGCGGACCATGCACCAACCTATCGATCGCTGCAATCGCATTCTCATTGGCTTTATTCTCAATAAAGACATGAACGCAGAAAAAGTGATACATCCAATGAGTTGATACGGGCATCAACAGCTTTTCCACCGAACGATCGATGGATGGATCGGCGATGCACAATTCCGCTAAATCCAACCATGCTGACCAATTGTATGGATATTTCAATATCGATTGGATGAGTATTTCGTGGGCTTCATGTCCTCCTAGATCTTCTTGATGTTGATGCCTCCCCCTCAACCCTTTAAGCACCACCCCATAAACATACAATCCAAACGAATCCAACCTCCCCATTTGGTACATTTTCCTCAATTCCACCTCTAATATCGGTAAATATCGATTCCTCACCGTACTACGATGTCCTCCCTCCAATGCATCCCGTAATTCCGACATTTCTTCGTGCTGCTTTCGTTCTCCTTCTAAATATAATGCAAAAGCTCTCAGATAGATTCCCATAGATGACAGATTGTGCTTTGGTGGGTAGACAACTTTTCCATTAGAAACGCTATCATTATCGTGAGGATAATCCAATTGTGAGCTGTGTTCCGAGAGGGCGTGGACGCATCGACTGTATTCTCCCATGTTGAATAGGGATGAGGCGTATATTTCATCGTTGGTAATGGTATCTGTTGAATTAGAAATCATTGTCTCCGAATGACAAGATGTACTTGTAGTTTGAGAGGAGGTTGTTGAAGGAGGAGGAGCCAAACCGACTAATTGCTCAGAGGCCCAACAGCTTGCAATTTTGAGACCGCGCCGACCGCATTCTAAGGATGCTTGACGTAATTGAATCCGCGCTTCTTCGATGTCCCAATTGTGATGTTGAGAGGTTATCGATTCGTCCATGTTGTCAACTTCTCCTTCTGCTGCTGCTGCTGGTGGACCGTGGTTGACATTATCGCTGTTCAATTCGGCGTGTCGTCCATTATTGCCAATACGAGTGTCCACACTCAGCTTTATATTTCTATTGCGCGCTCCATTACCATTATTCACCCTGGACAGCTTGGGAGACAGCCCATAACTCATTCGAGGTGTAGCACAGTCCATTTGCGAAATTGACATGTTGGTGTTATTGATGCTTTCGGATGGAGAGAATAGGTCTAATGGATTGGCCGCCGCCAGAGGATTGGTGCCTGAGGCATACTCTGCTGCTGCAGATGATGCTGTGTGACGGAAGGATGGGGTGGCGGCTATGGAAGATTCATCGAGGGACATGAAGGATTCTTCTTCGTTGTTTGCCATGGTTGCTTTGTTAGAGAGGATGAGAGTTGGTGGTTGTGGGTGGTAAATTTTAGTTCGGAAAATCCGAATCACATTTTTGGAGAAGAGAATTCCGAAGGTCGAGACAGGTATCTATCAGAGAAATCGAAGCTCTTCAATTTCTTTTGCATTGGACCTCAGTCCTTGCAACTCATCCTCATGCTTGTTGGATACACAATGACAATGACAAGAAAGGAGACAGTGTGTGGTGCCTGGAGACGTGAGGTTTCAAGTTTGAAACTAGTGAAAGTGACTGCTACTGGTCGTACTGGCATTGAACCCCAGACCCCATCAAGAGACTGTCTCCCTGTCAATGCGCCCCTGTGCAGCTGTGCCAATAAAGGGGTTTTGAGTTTTGAGGTCTGCTCCTAACTTCAGAGGCATCTGTTTTGGAAGTTGTTTCAGTTTCACCAGGAGGCTAACACCAACATCCGAGCTGTGCTTCAATTCAACCACCACAGTGATTGTGATTGTATCATTGTATTGTATGTGTTCTGTCACTTGGTAATACTTAAGTGTAAAAAGCTTAACTATAATACAAAACACCCACTGCAACAAAGCATGAGGGTGCAAGACCTTCCTAAAGAGAATGAGCTCACGACCATCATAGCTGAGAGGTGACTGTTGTACATCACAAGCCTACTGCTTCTGCTTCACTCTCTAGCACTGTCATTGGAGAACACATGAGATAACAATACCATAGAGCTAATCATTTTGGTGTCTCCATTTTCCAGAGACTGTCTGCTGATGAGGGTGGTAGGATCCGAACAACGAGAAGCACCGGTTAAGGAAGCCCAGCGGATTTGAAGTATGAAAAAGCCCTTTGCGTTCCTTCCTATTATTCCTATTTTTTACATAAGAGTTTCGTATCAGGTATTTACCATGTTATAATCAGAGAATTGTAAAAAGTTTTCAGTCCGGGGCTTAACGACGACGATGACAATGCTCGGGCTTCGATTTTCGTAAGACAGCCCTTCCCAGCTGCGCAAACGACGCCGAAAAACAGACTTCCTTCAGGGTGTCAGCGGCTCGACTAGAGAAGAAAGAAGAGGATCGAACCGAAGTTCGAAGGAGAAATTGAGTAGGGGAAATGAATAGGCCCTTTTGTATAAAATGAACATCCAATCAAAATTCATTACAGCCGCTGCTCGTCACCGCTCATCCTCTCGACTCTCGACGAAAATCTTGTCATTTTCAAAATCCGCCATCATACCAAAGCTCTCGTCTCCGCTGTGCCGATAGCTGCCGCTAACAATACACCAAATCAATAGAAACCATCACGATGAATCCCTACGGAATGAGACCAGGCATCATTTTGCTGCGGGAGGGAACTGACACTTCTCAGGTGAGTACTGCCTTTCTCCTGCCGTCCATCCCTTTCCAATTTCAATTTTGCAAATCAACGTTCTAACACCATAATCCTCCGCCACCACTTGAACTCTATCTTCACAGGGAAAAGCCCAACTAATCTCCAACATCAACGCATGCCAAGCCATATCCGACGCCATCCGCACAACCCTCGGCCCCCGCGGCATGGACAAACTCATCTCCTCCGGACGATCCGTCACCATCTCCAACGACGGAGCCACCATCATGAAACTTCTCGAAATCGAACATCCCGCCGCCAAAACTTTGGTGGATATCAGTATGTCCCAAGATGCCGAGGTGGGAGACGGTACCACCACAGTCGTTTTATTAGCGGTCGAGATATTGAAGCAGATGAAACCGTTTGTAGAAGAGGGAGTCCATCCCCAGATATTAATGCGTAGTATTCGCGATGCTTCCATGTTAGCCGTGAAGAAGGTGGAAGAACTCAAGGTTACTTTTGATAAAGACTCGGATCAATTCAAGGATATGTTGTTGAAAACGGCGAGTACGGCGTTGAATTCGAAATTGATATCGAGTCATCAAGACTTGTTTGCTCCCATGATTGTGGATGCTGTTTCTTCGTTGGATGGGTCTTTGGAGGATTTGAGAGGGATGATTGCTATTAAGAAGATACCGGGTGGTGATGTACGGCAATCCTTTTTGGTGAAGGGTGGGGTGGCATTCAAAAAGACGTTTAGTTACGCGGGATTTGAGCAAATGACGAAATCGTTCAAGAATCCCAAGATTTTGTTATTGAATGTCGAGTTGGAGTTGAAGAACGAAAAGGATAATGCCGAGGTGAGGATTGAGAATCCGGAAGAGTATCAGAGTATTGTGGAGGCCGAATGGCAGGTTATATACGATAAATTGGACGCTTGTGTCGATTGCGGTGCGAATATCGTATTATCGAAATTGCCGATTGGGGATTTGGCAACTCAGTACTTTGCCGATCGGGGATTGTTCTGCGCGGGAAGAGTGGAAGAGGGGGATATGAGGAGGGTTGCCAAGGCTACGGGAGCTGCGGTTCAGACTTCGACGAATGGGATATATGAGGGTGTGCTTGGGACTTGTGCGGAGTTTGAAGAGAAGAGGATGGGGGATGAGACGTTCAATGTTTTTACAGGGTGCCCTTGTAGTCAGACTTCAACTATGGTGTTGAGGGGGGGCACGGAGCAATTTATTGCCGAGAGTGAACGGAGTGTTCATGATTCTCTCATGGTTGTGAAACGGTCGTTGATGTCGAGGAGTGTTGTGGCCGGGGGCGGTGCCGTGGAGATGGAGGTGGCGAGGCATTTGCGCGAGCATGCCTTGACTATTGAGGGGAAGGGACAGCTCATTGTCAATGCGTTTGCCAAAGCTCTTGAAATTGTACCCAGGCAGCTGTGTGAGAATGCAGGCTTTGATCCCAATGATATTTTGTCGGCACTTCGTCGTAAGCATGCTCAAGATGAGGATGGCAAATGGTTTGGTGTTGATATTGAGAATGGAGACATGATGGATACTTTCGAGGCGGGTGTTTGGGAGCCCAGTGACAACAAGTCCAACAGCTTTGCCAGTGCTGCCGAGGCAGCCAATGTCATTCTCTCCATTGATGAAACTGTTATCAACCCTCGCTCTCAAGATCCTGGTGCTGCTACTGGAATGATGGGCGCTCCTCAGGGAGGCATGGGCCAGAAACCACTCAGTAACATGATGGGAGGAGCCATGGACGCTGTGAATGCTGCAAAGGGAGGCAGTCGTTCGGGCAATCTTGGCAATGGTGTGTCCTATTTGAAAGGACGCGGAGGAGGTTAGACACTCTACTGCGCTACCTAGCTGCTGGAATGTCGATTGACAGGCCTACATCTCATCTCATAGATGCATAAGTTTGATAACAGAAAAGCTACGTTGTCCTCGTAGTATCTATGCAGAGTATCATTGTAACTTTCACGCATTAGTTTAGCTTATGACCTATCTCTGAGATTGATTGCCAAAGTTAGCTTCAAATCCACTGCCACGTCTGTTGTTATTCAATAATGTAGAAGAATCATCATTTGGTAATAAACCTCCCCAGCCACCAATAGAACTACCCCACGTGGCTCCCTGCTGTAGCCCTCCCAAGGACAATGAGTTCAAATCTAGCAAGCCATCGCCATTTTTTCCGGAATCGCCAAGCGAATTGAACATGTTGTCAACAAACTGGCTGTCATCAATCTTTGCCTTTGCCGCAGACTGTAAAACGGGTGCACTTTGATTGCTGGCAGGTTGCTGATTGAGAAATAAATTGTCCGAAAGAGAAGGTGCGGGGTCAAGAGGTAAACTGTGCTGAGTCGCAAATGCTGGAATACCACGCGGTGCAGCCTGAGGGGCGATCTGACTCTGGTTCCAGGAAATATCTCCAGTATTAGCTCCTCCATTCATATTGCTAAGTCCCCAACCATTTACATTCTGTTGCCTAGGGTTCCCTTGGTGCATGTAATCGCCGAGACTGTCAAGACGGCTAGAAGCAGCTTGCGGCGGACGAGGAGCATCCAAGTTTTGGAGATAACCACGATTCTGATCAAATGCAGGCGGCAATGTACTCCTCCTATCCTGGTGCGGCAAAGGATTGTTACCAGACGCATAAATGTTCGATCCCATGTAGGTGTTGTCCGAGAATTGTGACATTGTAGAATATTGGTTCTGTTGATGACTCTGAGGTAGCTGTCCCCATTCCTGCTGCTGACGATGCATGCTCGAATCTACCATTGATGATGCAGAAGTTGGTCGAGGCGGCTGCGGATGAGGGATATGTCTCTGCAACGGGCTCTGCCTATGCAACAAATTTTCTTCAGATGAACCGAAACTGGAAGGCCTTTGGTATGCATCATAACCTGGGAGGAGGTTCTGTATAAACAAGCAAATTCAGTTAGATCAGTGTAAATAAAACAACACTGTAAAACTATGCTGTACTCACCACACGATCCACCATTCCAGCATTAGGTACTTGAGGAGGACGTTGGTTCTGAAACTGCATGTCATCATGACGCTGTAAATTATGCAACTGAATAGAGGGCATGGCCGAAATATTGGCCTGACGAATTCTCAAATCGTTCGCATATGGATCTGTTCCTTGGTTCAAAGACACATCGGGACGCATATTGCTAACTGGTGCAGCTCTCAGCGCCTGCTCCTGCTTGACCTGTTCATCACGATACTTCAACACACCATGAATCAGCTGCTCGGCCTTGGCCACATTTTCAGCTCTGCCAGAGATACCAATTTTTCCGGGTGCCACAGTCTGATTAATATGCAGGCTGGCTCCACTCTCGGTCTGGATACTTTTTGCCGCCAAGCCATCACGTCCAAGGAGTAACGCAATAAACTGAGGGTCGCAATTGATTTCAGATCGAACAATATCCAAGTGTTGCCTAGAAGCATTCATCATGGAAGCCATACTTTGAGATGATTCAACAGTACTATTGGCAACTGTTTGAGGAAATGGATTGGCTACAGGTGGTGCTGCCGCTGCTGCGGGCTTGAGAGGCTGCTGAGAGACATTGGTAGCATCGGGATTCGACCAACCTGGAGCATGTGCTTTTTTGGGTTTGGGAGCCTGACGAGTAGGAGCTACTGACGCAGGTTGTTTCGTTGCCTGTGAGGCTGCTGCTGCAAACGAAGGAGCTGCGTATGCCACTGGAGCAGTAGCAGATACTACAGGAGATGGAGATTTAGGTGGTGCTTTCACTGGCTGGGAAGCCACTGAAATAGCTGGGGCATCTCCCTGAACTGGCACAGCAGCCGCACTCGCAGAAACGGGCGCTTTGGAAATTAAATCCTTGACCATTTTCACTGCCACGTCTACATTTGCCCTTTTCCCGCTAACATACACTACACGAGCATCATTATCTCCCATTGACTCCTGGTCAATCCAAATTTTGGCCCCACTCTCTTCCATCATATCACGAATGCGCTGTCCTCCCTTCCCAATAACCCACCCAACAACTGTGGGAGACATGTGCATGACGCATTCGGCACGGGCAGTAGCTGGCACAGATTTGATATTGGCAGCACCCCCCTTTGTTGCACCGACTGCTGATTGAGTACGAGACACCACTGTAAGCAATGGACCATGCTGGCTTCCGGTTGTGGTGGCTGGGTTCAAATTAGCAGAAGCCTGTGGAGCAGCCACCGCCACTGCAGCTGCCTTAGCCTTTTCTTTCTTCGTGGGCTTATCACCAGGAGCCTTCCTCTGTGGCTTCAACTCAGGATGTTTATCATCTTTCATCTTCTTCAGAGCCTTTTTGGTAGCCTTACGCAACACAGATAGACCAGGCACGCCTTTCAAATTGGTTAAAAACTCCTCGAGACCATCTTCATCATTGTTGGATATCAAGACAGCCAATTCTTTATCCAAATCGGGATTTCCTTCAACTGGTGGGGGAGGAGGGGGTGGAGGCGAAGGCTCGGCTACAACAGCGGGAGGTGCTTCCTTATTCTCCTGCTTTTCTCTCTCCTTCTTGGGAGGTTTGGAAGACTTGTTCATGCCGACCAACTGTTCTAAAATCATTTCTTCCTCATCCGATGATTCATCGTCAATGGGAATTTTATCAGCTTTGGTACCTTGCTTCTTGGTAGAAGCTGCACTCTTGCTGTCTAAATTAAAGTCTGCTGGTTTTGCTGCAGTGGATGGTTTCTCTGCATCTTCTTCGGGGACAGCAGCCCCGCTAGAATCTTTCTTTTTGGCCCCTTTCTTCTTTTTCTTTTTAGACTTTTTAGGACCATTGGTCTCCTCTTCATCTAATTCTGCCAGAAGAGCTGCCGCTGCTGCCTCCGCCGAGGCTTCTGCTGCTGCATGTGCTGCCTCGATCTCCTCGCGAGTCTTTCTCCACAAAGGTGAGGTACTAGTTCGTACACGCGACGAAGGCATGCCCTTCATGGTCCCATCCGCCGAAAACGGTGGAGGAGGATGAGAGGCCACGCGTCTCCCCCGTGACCGCCTGTCGTCTCCTCCAACCATCGACATGGAATTGGACGCAGTTTGTAAAACAGCCGCAACCTCATTGGCCATGGACTGATCAAAATTCGTGGAAGAACCCTCCATATTCCTCAGTGATTCATTCTCCGTCAAGGAACGCAACGCTGATGAATATTTCCCCCGATAAATAGAAGATGTGTCCCTGCTATTATTACTCCCCCCAGATGTATTCTTATCATCACCTCCCCCACTATTGCTGCCAGTATCACCCATCTGCATTGGCGGCCCCGGACCCCCCGAGCTACTCGCACCCGATTGCTTAAATGCCTTATAAATAGATTTCAACCGTAAATGAACCAATTGTTCCACGCGTTTGGATGGACGGTGACCACATCGGACGCAGGGGTCTTTGGTTCCCGAGGCTAAACAGACTAGGCAGTAAGACATTTTGCAGGTGTCGCATTCTACGGCAAATTTGGCGTCACGGGCACAGAGGACGATACCGCATCTGAACGTTTGATTATGGTTGAAATATATAGATGGAATTGTTGAGAGGTAAACTGTAAGCACACAAGATGGTGCACCCTACAAACGTCACAGAACACATAAACAAAACGCACCGTCCACAAGCAGTAGCACAATCCTCACAAAGCCCACACCCACAAAATTTGCAACTCATCAACGTCGAACACGTATTGCAAACGACCTCGGAGCAATCCTCGCATTGGTCCATTTCATCACAGGCACGGCAATAGAATGCATCGCAGCGGTCGCACACTCTTATTTCGTGATTTGCTTGGAATTCGTGACACCAGTGGCATCCTGTTTTATTGACAAGAGGGCAATATGAAGAAGTTTGGTTAGTTAGAGTTTCTACAGTACAATTGTATATATATAACATATCATTGCAAAAACACTAACTCACCATCACAAATAAATGATCGACAATCGTCACAAGAAACTTGAACTCTCGTCGCCCCCTCATTACTCCTAGTATTACAACTAGCACTCAAAGCGGAAGGATCGCTCGCCGGACACGGCGTGTAGGCAAAAGTGCTCCCCGAACCGGCCCGTTCCGATCGCGGAGGCGGAGGGCAATTGCAGTGAAGGCAGGTGCCGATGACTGTGTCGTCGTCATCTTCGTCTTCGGAGGGGGAATCGTATTCTTTTTGTGGGAGGGGTTTGTTGTTGGTGGTGTTGGTTGTGGTCATTGTTGTTGTTGGTAGTGTTTTGTTAGATGGGATGGAGGAGGAACCGCGGTGGCGGTGGCGATCCCATTGGTGCGTTGTGATGAACGTGAGTTGGCTTGTATGTGGTGGACTGCAGGAACCGAGATTTCGCCAACATTTTTGCGGGAATCATGAAAATAATTTTTTTCTCGGTTTAACTCACTC
>JALLPI010000180.1:20000-34774 GCA_036939935.1 Cyclotella atomus | reverse complement strand
GGGGGGGGGGGGGGGGGGGGGGGGGGGGGGGGGGGGGGGGGGGGGGGGGGGGGCGCTTGATGATAGAATATTAGAAACGCAATTCTAGTCATTTCTTGGGGGTGGTGGCCGCTTGATGGAAAATAATCCAGGGGAGGAACAAACCCAAAAACTCATACGCTATTTTGGGCATCATAGATCTTTCTCCTCTTCATCAAATAATCCAGAATCTTTGACAAAGAACTTTCTCAACAAAAGAATCAAAAGTTATGAATCTTGGTCGGAAAATGACATGGAAATCTAAAAATTCTCCACGAAGGAATCAATAGTAAAGTAAATGACCTAAAGAGTGTAGCCTATCACCAAGGTTACTGACCAAAATACAATCTCCTTGCTTTCACACCTCACAACTCCAATCTCATAAAACAATCATCATCAAATACATCCTTAGAAAATCAAAATCACCATGAAGTTTCTCTTCCATCATAATTGCTGCATTCACGACAAAGGCGTCCTGTAAGACCACTGCCTTAGGATCTGATGAGATTTTGGTGGAAGGAACTGACAAAGAGGTAAGCCAAGTTCTTCACACTTGAGCTTCAGCATCAGCATCTGAATGATCTTGTTGATGACTCTCTGACCATCTATTTGTCTTTCGAACTGTGCTGCTGTGTTGCAGGGATACACCTACGAAGATATCAGGGAGCGAGAACTCAAGTGCAGGGCTGAACCCAACCGCGAGTGGAAGTACGATGCTGCAACGAATACATGGAGCTGCCCTTTGAAGCCTGGCTTTGCGGTCTGACTTAGAGGTGCTTTGAATGCTCTTAAAGTAAATTGAGAGAAACAAGTTCCCACCATCCTCAGCCCATTTGTAATATTGTTTTATGATTTGTGTTTGTGACAGATCCAGCTTCCTCTAATGTTTGTAAATGCAAATGAAAATGTTCGTATGCTCTATTGACCATAGTTCAAAACAAAGAATAGACGACTGGGCGAATATAATCTCCTATGATCATCACTCTCACAACATGGTCGAAAGGTTCTTTGCCTTTGGCGTCAAGATTACCGCACTACAGATATCAATCCCAAATTCTGTCAGCAAGACTTGAATACTGCATTAGACCGCTGCTGTGTGTGTAGCTCGGGTGGTTGAGTGCGTCGGTGGATGTGGTAGGTGTGCTGGCAGGCTTGCGGATGTTCGAACTTGGGTCTTCGTTTGTTCTGATGCCAAAGCAATCACCACATCACCGACCATCTTCTTCGATTACAGCACACCGCTCCAAAGCTGACACGAATTATTAGTAGCATAGACGAACTCAGGTATGGTTGCGGGGTCATAATTTATTGAGGTTTTTTGGATTTCTTTTTCACGTTATCAGATTGAAGATTGATCGCATCATTGGTGTCGATTCATCGACGATTTTTGGGAAATAGTTCTAGTTCTACCATATCTACGATGGAAGAGATAAACGCTTGGAGGTAAGCGATGCAGAATTGCATTCTTTGTGCTTATTGTTTATCACTGCCTCTTATCCAGTACAATCCATCCACAATCATTTTCATTTCATACACAGAGCATACGAGACGGCTGCTACGCAAAATACTAGATCACTCGGAACTACAACGCTCACACAACGGCGAGTCCAAACGAGACATTCTGCTGATGCTAGAGATCCACTCTCACGATCCATGCCTACAGCTGAGCGTCCCAGCAAGGTCGAAACTCTGGATGGATCAAGTCATATCATATTCTTGGGCACAGACGATATTGGAACATTGAATGAATAAGGAACAATAAAGAAATCACAGCAGAGGAATCGGATCAGAGCTGCCGTAAAAAATGCAACTCGACCGTCAAATACAAAGACCGGGTTTTAGCTACTCCTTTCCTGGTGAAGCCAAGAGCCGGTCGAAAGCACCTTGGCTCTTCACCATTAAAGCATTTCTCTACAAATCCCACCAATCAACACAGCACGCTACCACAACACCGGACAAGAACTAACCTCCGAAAGTGAGCCGATGAAAAAATAATGAAAGTGGCGTCCAACGTTAGGGAGCTTTACTTACTACTACTACATACAAAACGTATGTAGGTATGATGCGCCAAGAGCTTTTGCTCTCGACCTGCCTCACGCACAGGTGCGCTGCTGTTATTCTACAGCGAGTCTTCTGCCATTGTCAAGCAAAATCGTCCAACCTATGCATCATACATGGAAGTCCATATGGCTCAAGATGAACAGATATTGCCAGTTGAATGCTCATGAAGTTGGCAAATGCAGATGACAAGCTCGAGTTTGAAGTAAGTGATCTTACTCATTCATCACACCTTTATTTCGTTTGGTTTGATTCTCATGACTTATTATGTACAAATCTTACAATGATGCTGCATCTGTAGCTCATTGTCAACCTCGTCACCATATTCAAGCTTAGATCAATAATCAAAGAATATCAGAAAAGAATGAAATGAGGAGAAGGGTTTGACGAATCGATTCATTCAGCTTTTCATTCAAGATGTCTAAACTAGTTAAGTGCAATACAGCAACACAAAGAGCTGATAATATCCAATTGATATGATCAGCCGCTGTTATTCACGTTGCATTTATTCTTGAGGAGACAATGGTGATGAAAGACTCGTCTGTAGAATAACAGTGCAGCACCTGTTAGCTAGCAGTGTGTGAGCAAAGTGTGAGGCAGGTCAATAAGCTCTTGGCGCATCCTACCTAATACGTATTGTACGTAAGTTATAACTAAAGGTCCCGCCCTAACCGTTGGACTCCTTGGACGCCGCCGCATTTCATTTCATCGGCTCACTTTCGGAGGTTAGTTCCTGTCCGGTGTTGTGGTAACGTGCTGTGTTGATTGGTGGGATTTGTAGACGAATGCTTTAATGGTGAAGAGCCGAGGGCTTTCGACCGGCTCTTGGCTTCGCCAGGAAAGGAGTAGCTAAAACCCGGTCTTTGTATTTGACGACGAGTTGCATTTTTTTTACGGCAGCTCTGTTGGAATTTAATTGACTCTCTTGTTCTCTATTCATGCACAGGCTCGGACTTATACATATCAACCTGCCTTGACGCAGCTTAATACCTTGTTCATTGAGAAACAACAATGGTAAGAAATTTATGACATTCATTATTTCATGCCGCTCTATGCCATTCCCCACTAACAACTCCTTATTTTGATGTACAGATTCGATTCTTCTTGCTACAAAATCGTCAGGGCAAAACACGCTTATCAAAGTGGTATGTACCACCACCTACAGGCAACGCAGCCAATGCCTCAACCACATCCAACGGTTTGTCCCCCGGATCCAATCCAGCACTGTACACAACTAATAATCAGACAGAGGCGGAAAAAGCCCGCATTGAATCCGAAGTTCACCGTCTAGTTACCTCCCGGGATAAGAAATACACAAACTTTATCGAATACAACAATTACAAACTGATTTACAGACGATATGCAGGTCTATTCTTCACAATTGCAGTAGATGTCCAGGATAATGAATTGAGCTTTCTGGAGTCGATACATTTGTTTGTGGAGTTGTTGGATTCGTACTTTGCCAACGTTTGCGAGTTAGATATCGTGTTCAATTTCAATAAGGTGTATATGATATTGGATGAGTACATGTTAGCGGGGGAGATAGAGGAGACCAGTAAGAAGGAGATTTTGGATAGGGTCAAATTTTTGGAGAAATTGGATTAGAAAATGTTTCATGTTCATGTATGTATAATTGGGAAGGCTTGACGTTGGCCATTCAGATCTGATGCTGGCCAAGAGAATACCCCAGTCATCGGACAAACAAATTAATTTATTAAGAAGTGAAAGAAGTTTAGTGCCCCAAACGAGAAGCACGTTCATGTTCCAGCAGCAAAAGCAGACATTTCATTCCAGCCAAAGTCGTCAGGAATATCATGAAGAACATTTTCAGAGGCCCATTTATCAAATCCATCACACAAACCACCAGCCACATCTGCCACGGTCTTACTCGGAGGCACAATATTATCAGTTATTCTTGGCTTGACAGAAAGTGATGGAAAATCACAGCACTCCTTGCATCGCTTAGCAAAGTTGTATTGTGTACAAAGTCGTTTGTGGGTACTCGTACCCCGTTCTGAGCTTGGCTTCTTGATATTAGGGATGAACCCCCAGTTTGTTCTTCCAAGAATCAAACCAACTGAACTGAAAGTTGTCTCATGCATCGATGGTATAAGATTATACTCACACCCTTCACAGTCCAAGTTCAATACACTAATGGGGGTTCCAAGTGGCAAGTCATCAGGTGTAGCTTCAGCCAGAATTGATCTCAGTGTTCGCAAATGAACAGTCAGTTCCATGTCTGTTGCAAAGTCAAAAACCTTCTCTTCACTCCAGCTACGTGTAGATGTAGTCATACTCGGTCTCCATATCATTTTCATCATGTAATCATTATCATCATGGTGCTTGGTTCCAACTCCAGCCAAGATCGGGTGAATGAACTGCCTCTGCTCATGAGATAGATTGCATCTGTAATTCAGGTTTTGAATAAGCCACGAGGGTGCTGCTGGCTCTATGGCAACCACCACAGTCTCTGGGTACAGATAAGAGACCAACATGGAAGTGAAACCCAGTGCAGATCCCACGTCTACAAACAATTTGTTGGATCCAACATACTTTTTCGGTAGGTCCCAGAATCGATACAGATCATCATGACTTGCATCTGCCGGTTCGTTGTCAAAGTTGTATGTTGCTTGGCCATTGTAGGCTGAGTTAAGCACTCTTAACATCCCCTCAGCCCCCTTGTCCTTTGGAGGATACCATAAATGCACTTCATTGCCACGCAGGGTTTCTTTGTGCTCGGTGACCAATCGTAGACTTTTGACCAGCACATCCTCAGGCATTTGAGATTTGGCAGACGACCACAAATAAAACAATGATTCACGAATCTCAAAACTCTCTATATCGCAGTGAATTGTTGGATCTTTTACATTCGCTTGACTGTCCTTCGTTGTAGGATTGTACTTTGGCAAAGTCAATGCATCAGCAGCCAGGCAAAAAAGATGCTGGGCAGTCAGCTTGAGCCCATAATCATCGTAATTGGTGCCATAATTCTGATAGCTTTTACCCACGAAGTCATCAACGCGATCCATTCCAGCGCCACCCATGGCCATTGGATCATCTAATAAAAAATCGGGGGCATCATTCAACCTTCGATTCATGTGATCATCGACACGTTCATTCCCAGCATCCACTCCAGGAATATTTCCAGACCACGCACCAGTTTCTTCGTTATGCGAATCAGCTTTCTGTTGGGACTTCACTTCTTTCGCAAGCTCGGCTGCAAAATCATCTATGTGATTTTCATTAAATCCCAGGGTTTCACCAGTATTGCCACTGTTGTAAGATACACCACTTTCACCCTTCAGTACCAAACTGTCTAATACAGTCTTCCAATCCCTCTCAAGCTCCTCTTGCAAAGCATCGCATTTCAATACAGATATAATATCCAATGCAACGGCATTCTCTTCTGAATCTAGCTGTTGATGCGTCTTACCGACAGAGATGCGTTTACCTCCACCACGACGGAGGAGTGCCTCTTTTGATAGACCAATCTTGCGTAATTTCTCGGACAGACGCGGATCATTGTTCATACTTCTAGAGGCAGCAACGTCTGATGCAATACCCGATATTAGGAAGAAGTACGAGAAGGTGACTACTGCAAGAAGAGTGGAGCCACAGAGCAGGAGGAGGCGGTCTATTGGTGAGAGACCGGCGAGGAAGAGCACATGTTTATCGAGAAATATGTTGACTTTGCCAAGGAACGAATTTCGCTCGCTTGGACTGTAAACACGGCGGATGTTACCTCGGCTTACGGTCACCATGTTGTGCAAGAGGTATCGGAGGTAGGGGGAGGGCAGGAAGAGGGTGGAGAAGGAAGAAGGAGATGGGAGTGGCGGGAATATTACCTGTCATGACCTTGAATTCCAGTAGTACATTAAAGGTACCGGTGAGTCATCTCTTGCCGCCCCCCTGCCTCCCGCTCCGTACCCAGACTAGTCATCTTCAGAATCAACCATGCGCTGCAGCCTTCTCACCTTACTCTCTTTGAGGAAGCTCTCCACCGCAGCTGGTTTCACGTCCACTACAACGCCAGTAGTACGACGTGCCACCTCACTATCTGCCTCACCCAGCATGAAAGAACTCGCAGAAAAGGTCTTGGTCAACCCAAAGTTTCCTCCCGAATGGCCCTTCTCACCATCCGACTTTGAACGCAGTGACGAATCCGATGATTCCATTTTTTATGATCAGCCTCGCCTTGTCTATCACATTGACGACGCTGCAGTTGGTGCATTGACCAAGTATTACTCACAACATCTCAAGGATGGAGATGACGTACTGGATATTTGTTCCTCTTGGGTCAGTCATTATCCAAAGGACTTTAAAGGAGGTAACGTGGTAGGACTTGGGATGAACGAGTATGAACTGAGCCAGAACCCACAATTGACGTCTTTTAATGTGAAGGATTTGAATGATGACCCAACCTTTCCATATGAAGACGCATCCTTTGACAAAGTGACATGTGTTGTGAGTGTGGATTATCTGAACAAACCGCAAGCAATATTTCAGCAGATTGCACGTGTATTACGTCCAGGAGGAGAATGCATCATTTCAATGAGTAATCGATGCTTTCCTACCAAGGCATTCAGGATTTGGTTACAGACAAATGATTTGGAGCATATTTTTATTGTGGGAAGCTTCTTTCATTATACGGGAAAGTTTGAGGGGGCTACATGCGAGGATATAAGTCCTAATCCTGGTAGGAGTGATCCAATGTTTATTGTCAAGGCTGCCAAGAAGTCTGGCTGAACTAAAGTCATGTACCATTAGACTACTTAAAAACTCTAGTGAACTCTGATCAATTATAAACCGATTATATTCATTTTTGGTAGAGTAATTACTTCCTTCTATACAATCTTTGTTTCAATAACTATTTCATTTTACTTGCGTGACCAACATGGATAGCTGGTTTCTCTGACAGAAACCCAACATTGGATCGTGTTCAACATCGCTAACACAATGAAGTTCAAAGCACATGTGCATTGCCAGCAATATCAATCTCAACAGTTGACTCGGACTGACCATCTACCAAAGAAGAGTCGAGAAATCCAGGCGACTTGCCTTTACCTTGAGCAGTCTTGTGCTTGTGAGCAGCCACGCCAGCAAGAAGAGTGACAACAGCTGCGGCTACACCAAGCGCAATCGGAAGAGCTCTGTTGATAGTCTTCTCAAGAGATACTGGAACATTGACAGGAATTCTCTTGCCGAACGGCAACTTGTCTATGCATCCCATCAAAGACATGCATGTGTGGCAAACTGGACAATTGGATGGGCAGTAAGGAGCTTCTGAACTGCCATCGGGACACTGGAGAGTACCGTACTGAAACAGTATTTCGGTGGATTTGCACTGGCAGTTCTCAAGGCTTGTAGAGTTATCACATGATAAGGCCAAGTCCCAGAGCCACAGATTGGAATAGCTGCCACAGTCAGTCAGATCGAAGTACACCAGTGGAGTGCTGAAAGCTCCATCATCGTTGACATTACCGTACATATTGTTGTTCACATCTCTATTCCCGTTGTTGCCTCCATTGTCATTGTCATTGCCATCGTAGCCAGAGCCACCAGATCCACCAGATGACGAGCTTCCACTGTCTCCAGAGGAGCTGCCACCACCGCCACCGCCGCCAGAGCTACTTCCACCAGAGCCGCCGCCAAACCATCCTGACCACCAGCTTCCAGATGACGTTGAGCTGCCACTTCCCGATGATCCCGACGAGCCCGATGATTGGCCTCCACTTCCAGCCACCAGCGTATCGTTAACATAAACTGCACACGGTGGCACATCGCCTCCAAAGTAGTCTGCTGCGGATGATATTACTTCGTCGTCTGAGATTCCGAAGCAGCCATGATAGCCAGATGAGCTGTGATGCTTTCCGTGATGCTTTCCGTGTGGACCAGGCATTGGTGGATGTGGTAGCAATTGTCGACTTGATTTGTGTTGGTTCGAGTTCAATGACGGCTCGACTCCCGAAGCTGTTCTTATGAGACAAAACTGCGAAGAGATTATGAGCGAAACCGCAAGCATCATTGCTTGTTATACTGGCTACCACGATAGACGGCAATTGACGAAATCGAAGTGCGATGAGTGATTGCTTAGTATGGTCAAGGCAAAGACTACTGGTGAAGGCAATGAACAAGAGAGGATGACTTTGTTTTGGGGGCGGTGAGTGCGGTGGATCGGTTTTAGTCCTGCGACAGCGATTTTTCAACTCATGTGTGTGGATGACTTATGAATAGTTTTCGTAGCTAACGGTAGTACGTACTAGAGTACTCACACAGCCAAAAGCATGATCAATGCACAATCAAGCAAGAGTGCACACTAAAGTCTGTTTGGCAAATTCATTGAAATGATGTCGATGCAATAATAGATAGTCAGGTATGGTAAGGAGGTTAGATGTTTTCTAGCTCTCTAGTACTGTTTATCTGCTGCTAGTACTCTTACATAACGCAAAGGCAATACCATACATTTGATTCATTATTCTGACAATATGATAAACCCCATAAGCAATTCGCCCTATGAATCAGCTTCATACCCCGCTGGACTCCCATCATGATTCCTCCTCGTGAACTCAAACATGTTATTTTGTTTTCTCTTACCTCCCCAGACTGTAACTCTCATTGGCGCCTCCACTCCCTTCTTCTCCAACTGCACAGCTTCAAAGTTTTCAGCCTCTCCGTACGGATGATACTCTTCAAACTCTCCACCTTCGGTATTGGCATGGAGGTAAAGTACAGGTATGTTGGTATCTTTAAGTTGATCAATGATTGGCCAGAAGTATTCGCCCTGCTTGCTGGAAGGAGGGGCGTGACCAAATATGACAACACTTCTGTACCCATCCTTATTCAATTGTTCCTTCGTCCACATGACGTTACGCTCGTGCCTCGAAGTCCATTCGGAGGCATTGGTCTCAGTATCCACAATATGCACACTGAGGAATAATACGCCCTTGTGCAAAAAGGCAAAGTTCTCCTCGCCTCCCTGCTGATGAGCTACATTGAACTTTTTAGACTCTTCGAACTTGGTATCAAACATTCCAAGGTTCTGGCTCCACCACTCCAATGCCCTAGTGGGTTTGCTGCATCTGACCCAGTCTCTATCACCAGGAATGACAAAAGTGGGGACTGGACTCTCCTTCAGAATGCTAGCAGCGCGCTCGTATCCGTATTCCTGGCACCTGCTCTGAGAGTCACCGTTCGCATTGCCCAAATGAATAAGAAACTCAGCGTCAGAGGGCAGATTCTCCAACTCTCTGGTAAGCTGCCTGATATTGGACAAATCATACGGTTCATCAGACAAAACGTAAAAGTTAACTGTCTCTGCTCCTTGAGCAGTGCTCCTTGCAAAACTGGGCTTGGGATTGCCCTTGACAACCAAAACACCAATAGTAATACACAAGGCAACCAAACCAACTAATCCCATCATGATCCTCCTCCTCTTGACCTTTCTTTTCTCTCTTCTCACCAAACTTTGTGTGGTTCCATCATAATTCATTTCGGTCAAGTCACTCCACAAGGTACCCCGAATGTAGTTCCACACACCTCCAATACCTCCACCAGTAGTCGAGTACGTTTTGGTATAATCACCATATTCTTCGCCGGATCCATCCATTGCCGCCGCAGAAGAGCGGTACATCCCTCTGGCAGACTTGGTCTTTTGTCGTGACATGTTCAGATTATCCATTTTGTTCAAGATGCGTGTGCTATCCAACCCTCCCGTGATGGCCATGAGTTGCCTCTCCACGGAGTAACGAGAAGACCACGAGGAGGACCTGGATGTGTTTGGAGTTTCCTCATCGGCATACTCATCATTGGCACTGTGCTGAGAATACGGCAAATCGTCCTCGTCTCCGCTCTTGATACTATTAACACGAGGGACACTCTCCTTGCCATATCTTTCAATCCCCGCCAAACTGGCATTGGTCCGCTTCTTCTTCAAAAAGCTAACCTCATCATCTTCCAATTGACGCATCGACAATCCCCCCGTGGCAGTCCTAAACAATCCCGTCACCTTGTTATCAGCACTGCGTGTAGGACTTGCACTACTACCCGAATTGGAATCCAAACTATCTGCAATACGCAACATCTTCATAGCCTGATTCCTCACCCGATCATAATCCGACTCTTCACTCTTGGCTGGGGCAGAATGAACCAACCTACTCCCCGCCTCTCTCCTCTGATTGGTCGAATCCCTCCCCTCGGGAGACAATAACAAACTAGAAAGACGTCCCTTCACATACTCTTTATCATCCTGTAATTCCCCACTGCCCCTTACTCCACCCATGGGAGCAAAACTCGCATCATCAAATCGATCCGCTTGAATATCGGCAAATTTCGTAGCCATCTCCACAACAGCATTGGATGTCGCTTCTCTCGATTGAATTGCGTAATCCGAATCGGGAACCCATCGATCATTGGTGGCAAAGGTGTTATTCCCCGGAGAAGAGGAGTTTATGTCAATGGCATCACCACTGCTGCTCGGTGATTTCCACGGATGATCTCGTCCCTTATTGGATACATTGCTAGAACTACGGGCGAGTGCAATGTCTTGTTCTAGTTCGTCCAAAGAATTCTTGGTGGAGCGATCTCCGGATCGATTGCGACGGACGGAACGATCCACGGAGGTGGTTAATAGGTCTTCGTCTTCGTAGTCGCGGCCGTTGATGCCGGATTTGGATTTGAGTGTGGATTTGGAGGTGGAGACGCGAGATGTGTCGGTGAGGGATGCGTCGTAGGTGGGGATGGAGTAGCGGGAGCGTGTGGAGTGACGGGTTGAGGGGGCTTCTTCGGAGGTGGGGCGGGAGTTCATTGTTGCTGCTGTATCGGTGTTGGTTTGTTAGGCAAATGCGGCTGCTGTTGTGAACTGATGTGCTGGCTGCTGCTGTCTGCTACGAACTTTAATTGGCGCTGCTGCTGCTGCTGCTGCTGCTCTGCTGCTAATGATTGATGAATAACAATGAATTGTTCTATCTCATCATCTCTCTTATGATCAACGGTCCTGAACCAATACAATCCGTTTGCTTGTTGTTGCTTGCAGTCTTGTTCAAGAGAGAACAATTGCACCTCAACGGTGGACCGAGTACAATATGTGTCATACATTCCAAGGCATAAGTAACGACTATTTAAATTTTTGACCTTTCTGTAACTTATTGATTCCGCAATGAAGGATGAGATTTGAACGGAATACAGATCTTTTCACGCCAAATGCCATCTGAAGTTAAAGTTGACACCGCACCGAGCTAAAAAGCGACCACTCTCTCGCTCGAAGCAAATCCCAGAGGCAGCAAACCCAGCAAGAGGATTGTAGCATGTAGCATGGTAGCAGAGTAGCAGTTGTTGCAACGAAATAACATGGCATTCAGTGACAATAAATCGCATCAGAGCCCAATCAGTTCAATCATTGCATCATTAAATTCCAACAGAAGAATACTTCTGATATCATTAATACTGCTCATCCCTCTGACGAATTATCTGCAAGAAATCTTTTCAACAATCACCGGCACTTCAAATACAAAAGACCCATATCAACTCAATCTACCCTTATTCAAAGCGGTAAAGGCAAACGAATTAACTGTTGTCAAAACACTCCTCCAATCAACAATCTATGATCCAAACGCTGAAGATCCAGAGGGTATAACTCCATTAATCGAGGCAACACTCTTGGGCAATTATGAAATGGTTTCGTATCTTATATCCAAGGGGGCAAAAGCGCAACCATCACCGGGTTTTCGACACACAGCCTTACGGGCGGCATGCCTCACGGCAAATCCACAGTTAATCACCTATCTGTTGCAAAATGGGGCTGATCCCAATGCCAAATCCGATGGTGATCGAACTCCATTGATGGGTGCGTGCTTTTTACGACCGGAATACGACAAATTGCCGAATTCTGGGGAATTATCATTGAAAGCTGTGCAGTCGATGTTGGATGATGACAGGACAGATCCGTTGATTGCCAATAGTTTTGGTGAGAGTGCTTTGGATTTGTGTAAGCAGAGGGGGTATCTTGAGAGTGTGGCTTATTTGGAGGAGAAGATAAAGAGCAAGCAATAATATTATACTGTGTTAAAGGCTCTGTTGCATAAATCGTATGCGAAATATGATTAAGGTTAGTCGATTTCATCAAAGTTGGAGAATGACTCTTGTGCTGCTCCCTCATCAGATATGTTTGCCGCGTGTTGCTCGAGGATATCACCAATTGCTTCCACGTTTGTATCGACAGCATCTCTCTGCCTAGCAATTTCTTTAGCAAGTTCCTTTGCCTCTTTTTTAGCAGCACGTTTGGCCTCTTTCTCCTTGGCGCGTTCCTCACGCCGTCTCTCCTTTATCATATCCTTTTCTTTTCGTCTCTGCTGTTGCAAAGCCTCGGACATGGCCTTTCCAATCATTCCCTCAACTTTACCACTCAGGAATCGAAAGAACCAAGATATGACCATGGGTCCTACATTGATACCATATTTCCCATAGGCACCGGCATCATGTCCCTTTGGAGTCAGCAACTCCACTGGTCTGATTGGTATGTTTGGTGTTGGAAAAAAGTATTTTGATGTCATAACCCACGAAAGGAGTACCGATGTGCTCAGCCAAAATGTTAACATGTCAATAATGAAGAGGAGAAAAATGCCAAAGTAGCCTTCGTATGAATTGAAGTCTCTGCATCTGGATATTTCATGCTTTCTTCTGTCTACATCAAAGAACAATTTAGATTGTAAATGAAATAATCACACAAACCGACAAGCCATGCAAAGAATAGGCTCTCTCACCAGTATAAACAACAAAATTTACATGTGCAACCTCAAAAGCATGCCTAATGACAGGCCAAAACATCACTACCATCACAGCCAAACAAGTATAAATCACAGTGGTCTTGAAATTCCTCCACTTCCGCCTGTCCAACTCCTGTTGATAAATCTTATGCTCCTCAAACGACAATGTATTGATCAACTCTGTCTTGTCTAACATGCGTGCGAGTTCATCCGCCCCATAGCCATGATTCCGAGCCAGACGTCGTTTGATGTCACGTGCTCTCATCTCTGAGATTTCAACGATGGAGAGCGTTTTCGTTTCTACATCGAGATTGATGTAGTCTTCTGCCGGGAAGAGACGGTCGTTGATGCTGGTGGCTAGATCGGCCAAGATACCAGAAGCTGAGACAGGGCGTAGTATTTGTGGAGCATGGTGCGGTGGTAACAGCTGTTGAGTTGCGCTAAGAACGAGTATGGTTATGAATAGTTTTGCCAAAAAGTTGCTGGGGGTTATTAATTCTCTTGATGATGATCTTTGGCAGAGGTGCTGCCGTTGCTTTTTGTACGTCATGGTGGGCGTGGTAAGTCTTGACTGTTGATGGGTGATTTGGCTTATCATGCTTTGGGGGCCATTTTAACCAAAAAGGGGAGAAAAGAGGCAGTTCCCACAACTGTAAACCAATCGGATCCATCACCCATCGATCATCACCATTCATCTATCACGTCTCCTAAACATCACCATGGTGCTGGTGCCGCATCAAAGTACCAACCAGCACCATACGCCCTGTTGCCTCTTGCCTAGCATGCCACTGCTAACGCCGAGGTCTAAGCTGAAATACCACTCCACACTGCTCCTGCATACCCCACTGTCGTCCGTCGTGAACCGCGAATGTTTGCCCATCAACAGCGACTATTAACCATTGTGCCGACCAGTAGTAAATGATATTAAATGGCCAACTAACCCGCGCTCCCAAATAAACAGTTCTCGCCCAGGCATGCTGTCGTCGAAGCCGAGGTCACCGGTGACATACATCACGCGAGTAACTGGTTGTTTTCACAACGTTCACACCTCATCATCAACATACGCTCATGAACTCCCAACTCCCAAAATACAACATGGATGTCGCGTTATATCTCTTTTCAAACCACAACCAACATGGGGTGGTGAACACAATACATTTTTCTGATTTTGGAGAAGCAGATGTACTTTGTGGGCCAATTCACAATCAGCATCTACGAATGTACAGCTCCCTCCAAAATCGAATGCAATTTAACAATCTACCATGCAACAAATGAACCCTGTAGAATCAAACTTAACAATACACACATTTTTTTGCAAATAAGTGAGCGGTCAAATAATATGCAACAACATCTGCGAATGTACAGCTCCATCCAAACTGAATGCTATTTAACAATCTACCATGCAGCAAATGCACAGAATAGGATCGAATTTAACAATACACACTTGTTGTTGCAATTAAGTGAGTGGTTTTTCCTTCTAAGGTTAGAGGCAAACGAAGAAATACTAGACGATTTACTCCCCGTTACATTCTTACTCTTTTGGCTTCCCATTATGTTCCTGTTGAACAATTCGTATCTGACGTTCCATATTTGAAACAAACTTGGCACTGCCGCTTTCGTCTCTTCTTCTTCGGCCTATCCGACACAACTATTCCATCATCAATGTTTGGCCCGGTCCATTTCTTCATCACGGGGCAGTGAACGCGCCCGCCGACTCCAGCACATCCAACTTCTCTACAAACAAAGCATCGCCTCTTCCCTTTTGCCACTTGTCTACAAACACCACATCGTTTGTGTATCGTCATCGCTTGCCCGAGTTCATCAATCACGTTCTTTACGAGCAAGAAGTTCCTCCAATAATCAGAAACGGAGCTTTCTTTATCACCTGCAACGGAGGCGCAGGAGGTGGGAGCTTGTTATTCAACTTCCCGAGCTTCG